>VXAL01000129.1:0-13837 GCA_013399475.1 Chauna torquata
TCGCACCGGAAAAGCGGGTCACGGCACAGCCTTGTTTTCATCCAGGTCCCACGGCAGCAGAAACGGTCGCACGCCAGAGGCAGCGGCAGAGCCCCGCTCGTCTCAGCAAGGTGAGCGGCAGCTCCCCGCTCTCTGGTTCCTGCGCCGCGCTGCACGGCACCACGCCACGCGGCACTGCGCCTCGCCGCACTGCTGCACCAGGCTGCGCACCGCGCTGCGCCGTGCCGCGCTGCACCGCGCTGCACGACGTCGCTGCGCTGCACCGCGCTGCACGCCTCTGCACTGCAGCACGTGGCAGCGTGCTGTGCTGCACCGCACCGCACCTCGTGGTGCCGCACCACAGCACAGGGCACCACGGCGTGCTGCACCGCCTCCAGGCCCCGAACACAAGCCCTGTGGGAAGCCGTTGCTTGCGGCGGGCTCACGGCACGGCCAGATTCCTCGCAAGTGCCCCCCAAGACCTGGAGGCCAGGAGCTGGGACATGAGCACTGCTGCAGGCACAGAGCTGCAGGGCACGGGGCTGAGCTGCATGTGCCATGGCACCGAGAATTAATTTCGCCTCGGGCAGCACCTAATTAGCTGTTTGCCTCTATAATCCTTCCTCAGGACGGGCTCAGCCCAGAGGCTCACCCTCCTGCTGTGGGGAAAAGCCAAGCTAAGCCACAGGGGAGATGGCTCCGGAGGGGCTCCAAGCAGGAGCCTGAAGCAGCCCCTGCACTCCAGCTGTGGGTGGGTGAAGAGGGATGAGACTCCTCAGGACGCTGGACGAGCGACAGTGAAATGCTCGGGATAGGTACTGAGCCAGGCAGCAGGGTCTGACAGCCCGGCCAGCCCAGATAGGTGCCCCCGTCCTGTCCCTGAGCCAGCACCAGCACGGCGCAGCGCCGAGTCGCTGCCCTGCTCGCCCAGAAACCGGGGCTTCGCGCTTCCCTCCTGGCCCGCCGGCCCCGGCCCCCTGACCCCTGTGAGCCGCTCTGCTTGCACGCAGCCCCCCCAGGGCCAGCCCTCTGTATTTGGAGGTGCGTCTGGCTCGGAAAACCGCAGGCACGTTATATTTAGTCCAGCAGTCTGCAGGCGTTGAGCTGAAGCACGTTTCCCCGTGCACATGAAGGTGAGTCAGGAGCGGGAGGCCAGGCAGCAGGGGAGAAAAGGAGAAAACGCCAGCTGCACCGACCCGGCGCGGAGGCGGGCGGCTCGGAGCCCACAGGCGGCACCCAGCTTCCCCTTCCCCGCCGGGGAGAGCCCAGCGCCGCGAGCCCCAGCTGCAGGGGCTGCAGGATGTGAGCTGGGAGCGGGGCTGCAGGAACGGCAGCCGGCAGGCACGCAGCCTGCCTGCCCTCCACCGCCTCCGGGGACGGTCCCCGCAGAGCTTACACCCCTGACGGGGACACGTGACGGGATGGCGAAGGTGCAGTAATCCAAAACGCGGCAGCACTCCAAACGCAGACCCAAGTTGCAATTCCAACGGCAACCCAAGCAGAGCGGGTCTTGGCTCTTCCAAAGCCCCGTTCTGCGCTGGCAGCCGTCCCTTCCCAGGGGCTACGTGCTGCACGCTCGGCCCAGCTCGGCCCCGAGAGCGTTTCTGGCTTCCCTGCGGTGAGCGTGAAGACGAGCGGTTCCAGCAGCGAGAGCTTAGCGCTGGGATATTTATAGAGGGCTTGTGTAAGCTCCCACCACGGGCTGCTGCCGCCACCCTGCAAGCCAGGTGCAATCGCTAGCGAGGAGTCAGGCTGAAACCACGCGCATGCGCCCGCACGCTCGCGGACCACATTTGCAGTACCCTCTGCACGGCTCCAGCAGAAGCTGGAAGCTCGGCTCGGCCTCCTGCCCATCGCGGAGGGACAGCGCAGCAGAGCCCCCGCGCCAGCCCGGCCGCCGCGCGCGTGCATGCGTGTCTCCTGGCCGAAACGCAGACACCGGTGACGCCAGCTGCCGGGGAAGGGGAGAAATATGTTTGTAAACAAGAAGTGAAACCAGCCTGCCCTGCTGCACTGGTCTCGCACAGGCAGCTGTGGAAGGAGGGCTTTAAAGGGCGTGCAGCTGGCCCAGGGCAGGGGCTGCGTTCGGGAGCGACCGCAGCGATGCCACGCCAGCCACGGGCGAGCACAGGGCACCGGGCGCAGCGCCGTGGCCTGCTCGCTCAGCACCGTGCTGGAGGCTCTCCGACTCCGTTTCCCTTTCTCCCCAGAGCTCCCGTCTCCGTTGCCCCTTCCCTCCTCCTCCCAGCCTGCTTTCTCTTTCCTCCCCTCCCGCAGAGCTTTCTTTTCCTTTCTCTCATTACTTGCCACCTTGCAACTGGAAACTGTCTG
Organism: Chauna torquata; assembly: GCA_013399475.1. NCBI lineage: Eukaryota > Metazoa > Chordata > Aves > Anseriformes > Anhimidae > Chauna > Chauna torquata. The sequence goes on from VXAL01000129.1 coordinate 2,311, forward strand.
CACTTCCCCATTACGAACAAGTTCCTCAGCACCTTCCTGCCCTTGCAGAAAGGCAGTTGCAACACGTGCCCTGGTGAATGCAAGGCTTTTGCAAGACCAGTTCCTGTCACACACGTGCTCACGCTGAAACCCCAGCGGAGCCTGGCAGCTTCGCACCCTCCAGCAGCGGTGCCGGGCACCGGGCCTGGTGTCCCCGCCCCGTGCCGCAGCTCTGCGCCCTCCTGCAGACAGCAGGACGAGGACTCAGCCCAGAAACGGCCCCGGGTTCAGCCCCAGCAAACCTGAGCTACGCTGGGCAGCTTTGGCGGCTTCCTCTGTAGCAGGGGGGCCAGGGCACAGGGCTCGTCCCGCCCGTGCCGGGGGCTGAAGCCCATCCCTCCCTCACCAGGGACCGGTTCTTGTTCTGCCCGGGCACGTGGAAGCCGGGCAGACCCGGAAGCAGCACAGGGAACATTTTACCATCACCAGATCGCAGCACGAGGTGGGGGAAGCGCCTTCACTCGCAGCCTTTGACACAAGGCTGCGCAAGTCGCTGGAAGAAACGCCGTGGCCGTGGCGGAGCTGGACACGCGGGTGACCGGGAGCACCCCTGCGCGTGGGTCTCGTGCAGCAGAGCAGCCTGAAGTTCAGCTCGCTCCTGGTGGCTGTTAGAGAGGAAAGTTTGCCCACAAACGAGGCAAGATGACTTCAGGGTGCGGAAGCTGCTGGTGCTCCAGGGCTGGCGGATGGCAAAGGTGAACAAATTGCCCCCATGACCAACGTGAAACGAGCCAGAGCCTGGCTCCGAGGCACCACGAGGGCCATTCTCAGGCACCCCTGGCTTCCCACGAGAGAAGACACCGCTCGCGCTCTCCCCTAAAATAACCCCGGGAGGCTCCCAGCACACAGCGAAATCCGGCCAGCTCAGCAGCTGCTGCACAACTTCTCCCTGCTGAGCCGGGCAGTTCCTGCTGGCCGCACGGCACGGGGCGAGGATGTGGCACCGGCACTGCGCTCGCAGCGGCCTGGCACGGCACGGCCTGGCATGGCACGGCACAGCGCTCGCCTTGCGGCCCCTGAGGGCAGCCCTGGACTCGCAGCTGGAGCCCCAGGACGAGCCCAGGGAACTCGAACAACAGGAAAAACCCCACGAGGTTTTGCCTGGCCCGGAGACAAGGGGGCCACGCGAGAGCGACTCACAGCAGCAGCCCCAGCCGCGTGTCACGGGACGCCCACGAAGCGACCAAGCAGCTCTGCGCAGGGGCGATAAGGGCGAGCACCCGCTCACCGGAGGAGGCCTGCCCCGGCCGCGTGCTCAATCCTCAACCCACTGCTTCCAGATAGGTTTAATCTGAGGGCTTTTCCGTTGCACGCGCGCTTTCTTTTTCAGAGGAACTCGCTCCCCGGGTGACAGCACCATCTGCTGACACGCGTCCCCACGTCCCCAGGACCAGCCCGGGCTCGGGGCCAGGGCTGGCCCTGGGCTGCGCTGCCTCTGCGCCTGCGGCTTTGGGGCGGGTTAAGCACCCTGTGATCAGCTCCGAGTGTCTCTTGCCCAGGGTGAGAACGTGGGGCTTCTTACAACCAACGCAGAGCCGGTGAGCTCTGTCCCACGCCGCTCAGCCCCCAGCCCACACGGGCAGCTCCTCTCCATCACGGCACGGCCGAGGCTGGAGGCACCTCCAGCAGGGCCACCCGGAGCCACTTGCACGGTGGCACGTTCAGCCAGCGCGTCACCGTGCCCCCATGCCCCTTCCACCCAGCGACGTGCCAAGGCTGATGTCCCCAGAGGTGGAAAGCCCCCGTGGCTGAGCTTGGGCACGCACACCAACGTTCGACCCCGCGTGCTGACCGCGCGCTCTGCTCGAGCTCTGCAACATCGGGGAGGGGACGGTAGCGAGGACAAGCTGCCGCCTTGTCCACCGAGGCACATGGAGCCCGTAACCCCTGCGGGCGCAGGGTGCTCCCCACCACCTCACAGCCGCTTTGCGGAGGGGATGCGGGGCCACAGACGCGTGGGACGGACTCTGGGCAGGAAGGACACCTCCACCTGCTGTCCTAGCCTCCTCGGAAGGAGAGAAACAGCCCCAGGGGCGACAAGGCCAAAGCACAACCGCAGGCAGAAGTGCTGCAGCAGGGCACATCAGGCCGGTGCCAGGACTTTGGTCCCCGTGTTCCCTAACACAAAGTTCAGAGAAGCCCACCGGAATGTCAGCAGACAGAAGCCAGGTGCCTACCAGCAGGCTGCTCGCCCTCCCTGGCCTCATCCTCCCGCGGCAACGCTGCAATGTGTCAAGGACACATCCGACTGCACGCTAGAGCGCGGCCAGGCGTGCCGAAAGCCGCTGAGTGCGTGCCCCAGCGTGGCGTGCGGCCCCAGGAACCCCACTGCACCCAGCTCACAGCCCACACCCGAACTGGTGCTCCCACAGCCGACAGCAGGACTGGTGCTGCTGCTAGCACACTGCGACCTGGTTTCGGTGCTAGGGGCTGCACAGCCATAACGCCTGCGGGCAAACGCGCCCCGTCAGTACGGGCTGCTCGGGGAGCCCCTGTCTGAGCTGTGGGACTGCAAGGGAGAGGTGCGGGGGGGTTGCAAAAACAAGAAAAACAAACAAAAAAAGATTAAACAGAGGAAGCCACTGGGAAGCCAAGGGGTGATTTCTGCACGCCTGCTGTCCCTGCAGCACCTGCCGCCCATGCTCCGTCCCACCACCAGACCACAAGCACAGTGAAGCCACCTGGCTTGCAAACCACGGCTGCGGCCGCAGAGCAATGGCCGCAGTCTTCTGCCTTTCCGTAGCCAGGGCAGCAGCAGCACGCATCCCCCCAGACCCTCTGACGGTCGGCAGACACCGGTGACCGCCACGCCATCGGGGCAGGTGCTCCCGGGCCCCCTGCCCGCCTCCGAGCCCCTGTGCTGCCGCGCGCGCCCAGGCACCCCGGGCTCTCCTTTGGCCTCGTCCCTGCCCAGGCGGCGACACCACGAGGAGCAACGCCAAAGACCAGCGTGGACGCGAGCTGCGGTCACCAGAGGCAGCTAACTGCTTCCCAGCGAGAGCAGGGAACCCCGGGAGCTTCAAGAGTCCCTTCCGCAGCGCAGCCCACAGCCAGGCACAACTGCTGGAAGCTGCTTTTCCAGGTATCTGAAATAAGCTAGCAACTGGACGGGCTCGGTGAATTGCCGGAAGGGGAAGATAAACAGACGCGATGGAGCAGGAGCCTCACCAAAGCGCTCTCTGGGGTTGCCTGAGCCAGCCCCAGGCACAGCGCCCATCCTGCTCCGCACGCCGCCACCCCGCAGACGCGTGCTCCCACCCCTCGCCAGCTCCCCGGCCGCAGTGTAAAGGGGTGCACGCACAGCCCGGCTGGTTTCACCTGCTTCTGCTTTGCGAAGCCATCACCAGCCCTCGGCAGCAGAGCAGGACCGCACGCGAGACCCACAGCCACCTGGCTGCTCGGCAGGAGCGCTCGGGGCGGCTCCTTCCCGGAGGAAAGGGCTAGCACTGCGTCCCGCTGCCGGCAGCTGCTCCGCGTTTGCAGGACCAGCAGGTTCACCGTTCCCAGACAGAGCTCGGCTCGGCTCCAGAGGGGGCACCCTCAGGCAAGGAGGAGCGGGCGGCAAGGCAGACCCCGGGGACATAGGGCGGCGTGTCAAGTGTCAGCTCTACGTGAGAGCCAGAGAATAGGAAATTAAAACATTCCCCCCTGGTTTGCTTCGGTAAGTTGGACCAAAACATGAATTCTGGTGACCACGCTTCCCGGAGCCTGTTTCCCCAGTGGCATTAATATGTCTACCACCTGGTTACGGTGGTTTCGGAAGCGAGACAGAGATGAAGCCCTTGCACCGCCAGCCGAGAGCCCCCGCCCAGCACCAAACACAGCGCAGAGAGGAGAAAGGAAAGCGTCTGTACCTCGGGACTTACTGTGTGTTTCTTAGTCATTCTCCAGAGGATGCACGTCAGGAGCATGTGGCCCAGAGCCGACGTGATAAAGACGATGAAGGCATTTTCGTGGATTGCTGAATCAACAAGACAAGAAGTTTCCTGTTAAATCTGGGCACAGAAGCAAGCCAAGAGCACAACGGGAAGGCAGGACAGGCTCTGAGAGGGCGAAGGACCGCCGGGCACAGCTCTGCTGGAGTCCCTGCAGCCGGGCTCCCCGGGGGACGCTGTGCCCCAGGGTGAGCCCAGGGACCTGGAGCCTCGGTAGGACACGAGCGCAGCACAGCATCGCAGCAGCCACGCAGAGGGGAAGGGAGAGTTAACAACAAAGCCGCCGTCCACGCCTCGTGGCTCCCTCTAAGCCTGGGGCAGGCGTGGGAGGCGAGTTTTTTAGTGGGCACATGTTGGGGAAGGCTTAGCCCAAGGGTGTGGGAGGGCACTGCTCTTGCATTTGCTCTGGCACCTGGTCTGGGAGCCTCAATGGCTGTACGTGGCTGCAAACCACAGACACCCTAGAAAGCAGCTCAGCATCATTGCTGGTGTTCCTGGGATGGAAGGGGAAACCGAGGCGCAGAGGGTGGTCTGCAGAGTGAAACAGTCCAGGATCCAGAAAGGGCTGCTCTGGCCTCCTGCATTTAACCTGCCAATTAACAGTTGTCATCAGCCTTGTCCCCAACACCAAGGCCATCCTGTGTGTCACCGAGCTGACGCCGACTTACGGTCAGGCTGGGAACGCAGCTGGTTTGAGCAACGCTGAACTGAAGTAGCTCACAAAACCCCAAAGCCACACAAAGCCCATGCAACTTCAGGTGAGGTATTTTTAAATGAGTGCTTCTGTTGGCGGGGAGGGAGAAGGGTTTCCCAGCCCCTTCTCTAGAACTGAACCCACAGGCTGAATTCTCCACCAGGAGACCCAATCAAAAGAAACGCTTCCCTCCCTTTCTTTCTCTTCCCTGTTTCAGGGGACAGGAGACAACGGCCCCTGGCAGGGAGCGATGGGAAAGGCAGCTGTTGGAGGTGAAGCTGCGAGCAGTGCCCTGCAGAGATGATTAACCTGCGCCCTCCTCGTCTCAGTGCCGCAGCCCAGGTCTGAAACCTTCCCTACCAACCTGACATGAGTCTGTAGTAAGGAGCTGAGAAAACTGGGTTAGCCTCAGCTTTCCGCATGGCTTTTGCCCATCCTCTGCTGTGCTGCGGCCTCCTCCTCCTCACAGAGAGCTCTGCGCCAGCTGAAACGAGGTGCACGGCTCTGCAGTCCCCAGGCTGCTCCAGGAGGGCGGTGGGACGTCGTAAGGGTGACAACGTGCTGCAAAGTATCCAAACCCCTGAGCTTCTTAGGGCATGCTCCCAGCCCTGGTGTGTCAGAGGAGCCCTGCCAGCAGGTTGGTCTGCTGTCCCTTCCACGGTGGGGCAGCTGGGGACACCAGCAGAGGCGCAGGGTGGTGAGGGGACGCCCCGCGCCGAGGGACAGGGAGTGCCAGCAGGAGGAGAGGACAGTAAAGTGGAGTGGACAACCGCTGGGTCACAGACCTCCATCAGCCAGAGGTTTACATCCAGCTATCGCAGAGCACCAGACCTCACAGCACACGCAGATGAGGTTCAGGAGCACAGGGCAGCCCCGTGTCCTGTGGATATGACGCGCTGTGCTCCCCGTGAAGAGCAGACGCCTCCACAACGCTCACAAAGCAGGACTCAAGGAAGGGTCTGCCTGAGCCCTGGCACAGTCTGGGGCTCAGATGAGACTGTTCTGGAGCGTCTAGGGGAGGTCCTTGGACTCTGTGCTTAGCACTGCAGCCCTAAAGCCAACAGGCTTACTGGTGAAGACCCAGCGTAACCAGTGAGCACCCGGACGGTGGGAAGCTTTGTGGGGCTGACAGCCGGTGTGCAAGCAAGGGGTCCCAGGATGGGCTGCTCCGGGCACGATTCCCGAGTGAGGAGCAGAAAAGCAATAATCACTGCACCGCAAAAGATAGGAAAGCATCTGTGAGCATGAAAATAAGCAGCTTGTGCCGAGCTGTCAGCTCTCAGCAGCCTGAAGGGAGCTGTGGCTCAGGCACTTGTTAGCTGTTGTTCCACGACAGCCCGTCCTCTTGGTGGGCAGGATGCAACGTCTCCAAACAACCGCGCGGCAGGAAACCAGGACGTGCCTGCAGCGCCCTGTTCTGTGCTCTGAGCGCGAAGCTGTGCCCCGTGCGGGGTGCAGGCAGCCTGGGAAGCACCCGTCTGGGTCCTGGATCTGCTCGGCCCCGCAGGCACGGTCACGGCATTGCCGGAGGGCCCCAGGGGCCACGGCCCGCTTGGGAAGGCAGCCAAAAGGCTTCCTGGTCCCCATCGCATCGTCTGTGGAGTGTTTTCCTCGCCCACTGGGAGCAGGAAGACACTCTCAGTACAAGACCAACTGCATTCCCACACCCCCACCTCACCCCTACTGCAAGGAGACAAACCCTCTGCTGCCAGCTTCCCCTCACCGGCCGGCTCCAAACCCGCTCCTCTTGCAGCCCTCGCCTCTCTCTTCACAACACTTGGCAACTACAAGCCCCGAGCGTGACCCCACGGCTGGATGCGGTATTCACCGTCATCACTGGAGTGCAAGAACAGCCGCCGCGGCACGCTGCTGCTGCTGCTGCGTCCCAGAACTGGTTTGGTTTCCTCTGCAACAGCACCACCTGGCTGACTCCCGACGCGAGTCGTCTCGCAGCGAGCCCCCCGCCTCCCTAGCTCAGGACTGAACAGCTGCTGGGTACCAGCACTTGCATTTAAATTCATTTCAGATGAGACCATGTGGGAGAAAGGCATTTCCTAGCCTATCACGATCCTATTTTGCACGTTCTGATTTAACCTGAAAGATTCTGATCTTGTCTTGAGGTCGACGCAGGAAATTTTACCCAGAAAATTTTGTGGGTGGGGATTTGAAATGCCGCTAGAAGAGACTGCAGGCTGGAAGCCAGCTCAGAGCCAGAGCCAAGCTCAGAAACAGAGGCAATGCTGGCAGCAGGAGAGGGCACTGGTCTTTCCTTGCTCAGCTGTGACGAGAAGCACTAAGCACAGCCCCAGCACAGAGGTGGGAACCAAGTGCTAAGACCTGGTTCCAGGCTTGGTCTAAAAATTCAGCCTATGGTTTCAGCCACTTATCAACCACTAAATTTCAGGAAGTGCAGGGCTATTTGCACATTATGGATGTAACTTTCACATCTAAATCCTAACTTTTACAGAATGCCTTTATTTTTACTGTCTTTCTCTCCAAACTGAGTACTTCCAAAGCACCCTCATGAAGCAGAGCTCCGCAAAGCCTCGGCAGTCACGAGACCGACCACCAGCCAGGTGGTCAGCGCAGAGCAAGGAAGGAGACACCTACCATAGTTTTCAGACGAGGACACGTACGTCAGAACAAGGAGGGCGAAGTTTTCAAGCAGGTTGAGCAGCAGGTTGAAGTGGCACAAGCGCAGGTAGCGAGGGTGCGAGCAGTGGCAGCTCTGGTAGTGGTTCCAGTACGCGACGGCCACCAGGAAGCGCGGAGCCGAGTGCAGGCCGACGCAGAGGCGCCAGACGTACCGCTGGGGGGTCTCGCCGCCGATCGCGGCGCTGATGGAGGGCAGGTAGTTTGGGACCTGAAGAGAGGCAGCGGCTTGTGAAGAGAGGCATAGGGAGCACGTCATATTTACAGCAAAGATGTTAAAACTGCCGCCAAGATAAGCTCCGCTCCTGTTTCGAAAGCCAGGAAACGTAACACGGCAGCAGCCCTGGTGCATCCCGCAGGTCCATCCAGCCCCCAGCACTGCCCCAGGGGTGCAGCTGCTGGGACCGGCTCCCGGAGCTGGGTGCCCTGCTCAGTGCCCCACTCGTGTTTCTTAGCTTTACATCCTCAACCCCTACCCCTTCCCTTCGACACGTGGGGGACCACAGCTGAACTTCTCCATCCCCAAGTTTGAAGAAAGAGAAAGGTGTGTGATTTTGCTGCCCATCCCTAACAGAGAAAATTGATAGGAACAGCAGACAAAGACGATGTTCAGGGAGGAACATAAAAGCAGGAAAACCATCAGCCCCAGAATAAACTGGCCTCCAACAATTCACGGCTCAGGGATGTCCCGAGCCAGCTGCAACTGCTACACAAGACGTAATCCACACAGGGCTACTGCTCCACAGAATCATACAACCATCTAACTTGGAAAAGACCTTCAAGATCATCAGGTTGGCTAGTCAAGCCATGCAGGTGGAAAATTACAAGGACCAAAGCCCAACTAGCTAAAACTTCCAGCTCCCCCGGCTTATTTCCCATGCCGTGTGCATCCACGGAGACGCACTTAAGTTGGGTCCTGAATGAAAATGTTTTATTGGATGAAGGGGACGGAATTCCTCTGCACTGCTCTTCAGGTACTCTCCCGCTGGCCTCTGATCCTTTTCCTGGCTCTGGGCATCTATTGCTGGCGCTGGCATCGAACTGGTAAGAGTCAGGTGGATTGCCGTTCCCTTTGCCCAGCAACTTTAGCTGAAAGCTCTCTTCACCAGCTTGGCAAGCCTGCAACCAAAGGTGCTCGTCCCCTCCTCTGAGGGACAGACCCCCTCAGTCCCCAGTACGCGAGGTTTCTCAGAGTCCCATGGTCTCAAAAGCCCAGTCCCTGGCAATGACACCCGTCCTGCAGCCACGCACTGACCTGCTGGATTTGACTGCTCCTTTCAAAGCCCTTTCCTTTGACCAGTAGGATCAAAGAGAAGCCCACCGGTGCTCCAGAGCCTCTTGCAGCTGCTCCAAGGGCTCTGTAGTCCTTCACGATACACCTCGGACTGCTCTTGGCAGCGCCACTGGTGCCCGCGTGGAACATCAGCCGGGGCTGCGGGCTGCACAAGGCTCGGTAGTCTCTTGGCAGCATCCCTGATACAAGCCTCCGGTAGGCAACACGCCTCTCTCGAGAGTAGGTCAGGTCGGCTAACCGGCACCTCCGGTCCCCACAGAGGAGTCCCCGAACTGCTATCACCCGTGGACGTTTTTGGTCTTGCTTGGTCTCTCCTGGAGCCCAAGGCGATCCACCGTACCCTGAGGATTGATATTCCCCAGACTACTTTTTGCTTGAGGAACCAGCTTTTTGGTTGCCTTGAACCTGCCACCGTTGTAATGTCCTCTGTGTCCCGCACTGGCAGAGGGGGACAGCAGGACCCTGCCTGCCAGGACCTTGGAGGTCCCCACCTCCCTGCGCTCAGCCCATCGTCTCTGCCAGCCTGAAGCTGAAGAGCCCTCACCTCGCCACTCCACGAGCAGGAGCTGCGTGACACCTCTGAGCATCCCTGCTGCACTGCCTCATGCACGCATTCTGCGAGGAGGGGACAGTGTGTGCACGTCACCCATTTCTCTAAATCGAACTGCACCAGGGTTGCATTGCTCCATCACTCGACCTTACGAAGCTGCAGGCAGTCCCTGACAGCCTACTTCACCCTTCCTGCCCCAGCACCTTGTCACCACCGTCTGCCCTTGTCACCCCACTGCGTACGGGCAGGAGGAACAGCACAGACCCTGTAAAACCCTGGGCTCATCTCCTGCTGCTGCAAAAATGACCACCTCCTCTCCTAGCTTTTCGCTAGCTGTTTGCCCACGCTCACGCCGTGGCTGCTTGAACAGCCTGGTGAGGAACCTGAGCTAATGCGTTTTGGAAATCCAAGTGGCCCCTCTCAACCGGAGTTCCCAGGCACGCGATCATCACTCCTACGAAGAACTACAACAGATCTGAGAGGCACTGACTCCTTTTATAAAAGCGACTCTTCCACAAGACAGTATATTTATCTATAGCTTCACTGGCTTTATTCTTTATTGCAATCAACACCAACGTGCCCAGTACAGACATCAGCCTAACCAGTCTGCACTACCCTAGGTCCCTTTTAAAAAGCTGAAACCTCAGTTGCCCGTCCAGAGGTATCACAAGTGCAATGAAAGGAAGCAAATTATTCAAGGTCACGTAACACCTCTGGCGGTGAAGCCGGGAAGCAGAGACGATCGCTGCTGCTCCAGGCTCCCGCCGCTGCCCCGGCCATGCAGCCACACCTGGGAAGTTCTGCACTTTGCCGGTGCGAGTCACTTACCCCACAGTGGGTGGCTGTTGTCTCCTGGAAGTGGAAGAGCAGAGACCATATCACGCAGAAAAGGAAACCAAACAGGGGGCAAAACACAGTCCCAACGGCCAGCGTGGTAAAACGGAGCCGGAACAGGACCCCGTCTCGATCCAGGGGCAGCGGTACCTGTAACATGCTGGTGGACCTGCAAGCAACAAGCGCGCATTTGAAGGGGATTCTCTGTCCCCCAGCAAGGTCCAGCCCCAAACAGCCCTCAGCACGGACACATGTAGCTGAGAGCTGCAAACAGAGAAACCTGGGCAGAGATGGCGTTTCACACCAGCGCTGAAGCGCTGCACAGCCCGAGGGCTGGCACAGGCAGCCCAAAGCCCCGCCGGCCGCGCGGGATGCCCCTGACCGGCCCGCAGCAGCGAGCGGGGCCAGAGCAGCACCGCGCTCGTGGCGCGCACCGGGGAGGAAGGTGCAGCGGGAGGCGGCGGCAGCGCGGCGCCCGCACGGAGCTGGGCCACGAGGCTGCGCCGGCCGGGGAGACACGGGACCGCGCTCCAGCCGGGCAGACCCATCCAGATCCTTCCCCGGCTGAGCTCTGAGCCGCTGCACGGGTAGCGCTGACGCTGCAGAGGCTGCAGCGTGCTGTCCCCGAACGCTGGCTCCCGTCTGCTGCCACCGCTGCGGGACACGGCCCCGCGAGCACGGCCAGCACTGCCCCAGAGGGCAGGGCAGCACCTTTAGGCAACTGCAGGATCACAGCCCTGCGACTTGCGTGATGAAGCCATTGCTCACCAACTTGTGCAAGCCGGGACAAGAGGTTTATCAAGCCTGGCAGCCTGCCTCCGACTCAGGGCTCGCCCTCCACCGCCCCGTCCCAGCGCTGGCTGGGCGCGCTCCCGCTCTCGGGCACCACCGTTCATCCTGCACGCCCCAGGCTGCCGGGGACAGAGCCACATCAAAGCAGCGCTGAGCACCGCACGCGTCTCCTTTGGCCCCAAACTATTGTTCCGCCGTGTGCGGCCCAAACCTCTCCTGCCCAGGCCGGCTGCCCCCGCCTGGGGACAACGGACACCATGGGCGAAGGGCCGTGACACTGAGCTCCGAACACGCAGCGCGGCTTCCCTCCCTCACCTCGGGCTGCGGGACAAATCCTCCTCGCAGACAATCCCCGCGGAAGCCAATTATCAGCCCTGGGCCACGGGCAGCGCGGGGGCCCCCTCCTCCAGTGCCTGCTTTGGGCCCTCGGCTCCCCGGTGCAGGGACGGTCCCCCCGCGCGGTGCCCAGTCCCACTCCCACCCAGCAGCAAAGGGAGATTTAAAGCCCGGCTCGGCCGCCCCACAGGGCTGCACCGTCGCTGCACCGACTGGATTTGTTTGCAAGACGACAGCAAAAGCAATGGCTCAGCCGGAGCCCAGTGGGGACGTGGCTGAGGGGGACCCCCCCAGCCTCTCAGGGCCCTGCACAAGCCCACCCGAAGGACGGGGCAGCCGAGCACAGCCGGCAGGGCCAGCGCCGGGCTGGGGGGGGCGGCCGGGGCCGCGGCCAGCCCAGC
>VXAL01000130.1:0-170213 GCA_013399475.1 Chauna torquata
GGGCCAGCCTCTACGTCAACGGTAGAGATTTTTTTTTTTTTTATGGTTTGCTGTATATACAGGACTTTTTTTTTATATTAGTAATGTTTTTTTGCTTTCAGAATTAGTTTTTAAATTTATCATACTTCATACCTTTTTTCGTTTTAGTGTTTCAGTCTTTCATTTTCATAGAATTTCATGTTTTTGTTCCTTTTTCTATATATATTAACATTAATAGATTAATCTCCTGTCTCCTATACTCTGTTTTTCTTTCAATTATTTTTTTTTTTAAATCAGGAACTTTTTTCTGTTTTTTTTTTTTTTTGTGCTTGTCTTTCTTTGTTCTTTCTGGTATTTCTTTTTTATTTTTTTGTTTAATGAACATATCTTTCCATTTCAGAATACCATGAAGCTCGTTTGCCAGGTAAATCTCTTTGATTGTCATCAGAGTATAAATAATGTTACATCCAAATACCATGATGTGTTCTAACTTGTCTAGTATTGATACTATTTGTTTTTCAAAAGTAAATTATAGCTTTGTTAATGATTTTTGTATGATTTTCTTGCTCTATAAAGTCAAAGAAAATTAGAATTGGTTTTCTGTGCAGATCAATATCATTTACCATGTGTGCACTTGGGCTCAACCTACATACTTGTTAACTCACTAAGCTCCATCATCTACACAAATGCTCTACACAAAATCACTATGACCGTGGTGAGGCACTGGCACAGGCTGCCCACAGCAGCTGTGGGTGCCCCGTCCCTGGAAGTGCTCAAGGCCAGGCTGGATGGGGATATTGGCAGCCTGGGCTGGTGGGGGGTGTCCCTGCCCACGGCAGTGGGTTGGAACTAGATGGGCCTTAAGGCCCCTTCCAACCCAAACCATTCTATGATTACAGTGAGGGTGTGGGGAGACCTGTTCTGTCTTGTACCTGCAAAAGTACATAATTACACTTGTGGGAGGCTAGAGGGTAACGGGCATTGACATGCAGTTTGGACTTTTCCAACAGCAGCAGTACAAGTGAAAAAGATCAGCAGTTCAAAAACCTATGTAGAATACCAGGCCACTGTGATTAAAGGACATCAGGTTTTGTACCCAGCAGGATAAAAGGGAAAATGGAGTTAACTTCAGCTCCTCATATGAAGTAGTTAGGTATCTGTTTACACAGCCTGCTCAGCTACAGCTGGCCTTTTATGGGCAGATGCTGCATCTGCATGAGCTGCAGATCCCTCAAACCTGCTCTACAGCTGCATGCCCTGCATTGTTGCTGGCATCATCATTCCATACTGGGCTGTTCAGTACTGTGCCCATCCATTTCAGCTGATAGGAGCTTCTTTATCCCTGTCTTATCAGATTCATGAGTATTTGCTTTCTTGTTGCAACAAATTTTGTGTTTGTCTTGCAGCAACATCTCTTGCAAGAGATGAACGTTTCACAGTGAACTTCACTATAACCAATCTCCTCTACACATCATTAGGAAACCCACATTCTAAAATATTCAGTGCTGCAAAAAAAAATCTTACATACTTGGTGAGTGTCAGTCTGGTTTCTCCTGTGGCTATGTTCTTCTTGTAACTATTTATTCACCGTAATTTATCAACTGCTTTTTCTTGGCAGCTTGACCGTATGCTCAAGAACAGCAGCATTAACCCTGCTTACACAGGATGTACAGTGGTGGTACTAAGGTAAGCATATCATGAAAGTGTTTTTGTTATAGAAGACAATGGCAAGTCAAATTTTGACCAACAATAGGATTATACTGAGATTAGCATATAGGATTAATGCAGGGATTATCATATAATCCCTTCTTGATTTTGTTTGCTCCTAACCTGATAGAGCCTGTTAAATTCTAGAGAGTACAGAGTAGAACTACACCTCATTTAAGATCCTTCACGATGGGGTGGTCATTACATAATTTCTGGTTTTGATTGCATTAATTTCACACCAATTTTAGACGAAAGTAGTCTAATTTTCAGTACAGTTCAGTTAGATCATAGAAGTGCTGTTCCAATTGCATACAGAGCATAAATAAGTTTCAAGAATTTCAGGGCATTCTTTCATTTAATAACATTGTTATACAGTATTTTAAGAGGAAATCCAATTCCATGGTAGTTAGTGTGCCAGCAAATGCAAACAAACACACACAAGTGTCATTCAGGCCTGTAAACGCGTGATTTTTCAGGTCTGTGAAGAATAGAGAGGGCACTGCCATGGATGCAGTCTGCACATACAAAGCCAATGCTACTACTACTGAATTTGACCAAATCAAGGTTTACCGTGAGCTCAGCAAGATGACAGCCAGCTGCACTCAGCTCGGACCTTATAGGCTGGATGCAGACAGCTTTTATGTTAATGGTAAGTAGCTGAGCTGATGTCAGGAGGGAATGCTCTTCTGACTGCTGATTTGTTATCAGAGGGATGGAGAAGTTGAGTTACTACATAACTACAGAAGCAATAAAAACACGGAGAAAGGGCAAGAGCAAATGCTAGCCAAAGCAGAGGAGCCACTGTCACTCAGCCTTTGCACCTTTATACTAAGCAACCTACAGTGTACACTGAAGTTACTATCTGGAAAATATAAGGATTGACCTCCCAAGGTAGACTAGAAAATGCACTCCTCTGCAGAAGAACAGTACTAGAACAGGACACCACTTGACAAAAGTTGTACTTAAATTGTCAATGTAGAAATTAAGTTAGATTTAGGCAACAGATAAGTTTCCTTTCAACATCCTTGAGGAAGGGAGAATTCTGCGCACTAAGAAAAGCAGCAGTTTGCCAACAACATACAGTAATATGAATGTGGATTTATGCCTAGACAGTCATCAAATCAGTCCTTCCTAATAAATGTTTATGCAGGATCTCTCAGACAAAAATGATTCAAGTTGTGTTCCACTGTTGGCCAGGCATTCCAAATTATAAGCCAGTTTCTCAAATACTGTCCTTTTTCTCCCCTCCTGCCCTCTGCCAGGTTATAACGAACTGCAGCCCGGACTATGTAAGTACCTTTAAATATCAATTGAAAGGGCAAGAAGATTTTGTGAGTCAGCAATAGCCAAAAAAGGTTGGACTAACCAACCAAGAGCACAACACTTATAAACCAGTGTTATGAGAATTTGGGAGCCTGTCAGGGAACAACAGCTGCTATGACCCTGATGCCAACTAAAATATCTGAGAATTTTTCTTATATGGCTTTCTCTAGGGATGACAATTGTAATTTATATTTTCAAACAATAATTTACCTTGCTCATTACAGCTGTTGATCAAGGTACAAAACATCTGTCACCACCAGTAAGGAACTTCACATTGAACTTCACTATAACCAACCTCCCGTTCACTGCAGACCTGGGGATGCCAAATTCGAAAAAATTCAAATCAACAGAAAAAGTCGTGTGCTATTATGTAAGTCTGGCAGAATCATTCCCTGCCTAGGCACAGTTCTTTAAGTATTGCGGATTTCTAACCTTTGCCATGACATTGTACTTAAATATTACTAAATTTCTAGGTTGACCCTCTGCTCCAAAAAAGCAGTATTGGCCCTGTTTACATTGGCTGCAGAATAATAGCATTCAGGTAAGAGCCACATCTGGAAGAAGTCTGTTACCTGCTTAAGAAGTTTATAGTAGTTTCTCATTTCTCATATTCACTACATCAACATAATGTCACTGAGTGATTGATCATATACTAAAAGTTAAGATGGACTTCTCCGTAACAAGCTAATATCCTAAAACAATACATCATTTCCTAGGTCAAAGGAGGACAGGGATGACACAGGAGTAGATGCCATCTGCAGCTACAGAGATGAACCTTCAGATCCCAAGTTCAACAGAGTGACAGTTTACCATGAGCTGAGCAACATGACAAATGACATCACCAAGTTGGGACACTACAGCCTTAACAGCCAAAGCCTCTACATTAACGGTAAGAGAACCACCTCAAGGCATTATTCCTTATGTTTATGTAGACCATTTTGAAGTGAGAAGGATTAAACACATCTCTCTGAACAGACAGCAAAAAGCAGAGGGCAAAAAACTGTCAGAGTCACTAGGTTAACACAATCATGAATGTAGTAACCATGATCCTGAAGTCATTAGTAATAAAAAAACATGAGTTTAGCCCTGCTGATCTAGATCAGTAGGGGACAGAAGACATTCTTGGAATATTTTCCTAATGATTGTCCATTTCTTTTTCAGATTACAATGAACAGCATGGTCTGTCATGTAAGTATATTTAAAAACAGATACCTGTCAAAGCAACTCAAAGGCATAAGTTATTTTTTTCTGATTTGGCGATGCTCAGAAGATTGCCAGATACTTGAAGTGTGTGATAATGTTCATAAGTTTTTCTTATGTAAATGTAAAAAAAAAATACTGTTTATTATGAAGATTCTGCTATTTTCTTAATCTGTGTAGTTTTTGTTTTCTTTTACAGTGGTGAAGTCATCCACCACACAAAGCCCAGGACAAATACTGGGGCAATTCACACTGAACTTCACCATAACCAACCTGAGGTTCACGACAGACCTAGGGACACTGCATTCTGCTAAATTCAATTCTACTAAGAAAATAATGCAACATTATGTAAGCTAAACTTATGGTGTCCTTCACTGAAATCACCCAGTATTTTGGGTTTCCCGTACTCACAAAGACCTTTTCCTTGTCAGACTGACCCCCTGCTTCGGAAGAGTAGCATTGGCCCTGATTTCATTGGCTGCAAAGTAATAGGATTCAGGTGAGCAATATAGCTGGGAGATGAACTTTAGCAAATGGATTTACTTATGCTTGACAGACACAAAAACTAATAAATTCTTTTTCAAGAAGTCAGTGTCATTACAATAAAGCTTTTACACACTCTTGTATGCTCTTTTTCTTTGTAATACCACATCTCTAACTTCTGCAGTTCGTCTCTGAGAACTGAGGAGAGATTTTAATTGCTTTGTGTTTGCTTTTAATCACATCAGAAGAAAACCCACAGATTTTTAGAATAACTAACAGATGCTTCACTATATTCGATTCCTCAGGTCAGTGAGGGCTAGAGATGACACAACAATAGACGCCATCTGCAACTATGGAAATGGCTCCCAAGTGCCCCAGTTTGACCAAACTAAGGTTTACCACGAACTAAGGAGCATGACAAATGGCATCACCAAATTAGGAATCTATAAGCTGGACAACAAGAGCCTCTATATCAATGGTAAATGCACAATTTTTCTCTTTCCTCCAGGCACTAGAGCAGTTTAAGACCACATTGGGCCTTAGGCAACACTTCAGTTAAAAAAAAAAAAAATAAAAGTAACCTTAGGGAAAAGGTGGTCCCCCTGGAGTTTACTGCACAAAGTGTATGCTTCCAAGAACAGTTTCAGACATTTTTGAAGATTTTAATTTCTACGTGACATTGAAGAGTGACTTAATTTTAGTCCTGATCAGTCATTTACTTGCATATGAACATTTCACCTGATTTCTACCCCACTGGTATTTAGTTTAAGCAGTGGCACATACATTTTCACGTTGTAGTCTTTGCTAATATAAAAGCTCCTTCTTCTGCTTAAGCAAAAGTTTGTTTAATAGATTCACACCCTCAGGGACCGGTTCTGGTGATTCATTCCTGAGTCATCCATTTAATTATCCTCTCTCCTCTTTCATTCTCTAAGTGTATAGTTCTCTTACATAATGTTTCTCTTGCATTTCCTTTCCAGGTTATAATGAACCACTTGAGAGATCATGTAAGTGTTTTGCCAAACTCATTCCAGGGAAAGCTATCAAAGGAGTGGTGCACTAAAAAATGAGGGGAACAGATTCTTTACAGTAGCCCTGAAGTTTGATAGGATTGGGAATGTCTTTGAAAGCAGATAGAGCTTTTTTTATAGTAAAATCATAATCCTTTTCCCATTTGATTACAGTTCTGAGCATAACTACTGCACCAAGCCCAATATCCAGGCATTTCACACTTAATTTCACCTTGACCAACCTCCAATACACTGCAGATCTGGATGCACCAAGTTCCCGCAAATTCATTTCCACAGAGAAAGTTATCAACCATTATGTAAGTCTGGCTCTGGTCTTGCCTATTTTGTGTTATGGTGGTGATCTGGTCTGCATTAAAGTCAGAATATGCTTTCAAGTTCTTAATTTTTTTTTTTTTTTGAAACAGATTGACCCTCTTTTCAAAAGAAGCAGCATAAGCTCTGTCTACACAGGATGTAAAGTGATGAGATTTAGGTAAGATTCCCAGAAGTGCAATTAACCATTTGTCTGTTCTTATACACCCTAAACTTGCATAAGTTACCATAGATGTCATGACACCAGAAAACAGAAGCCAGTGGCACCTCCTTTTCCATTCATGATTTTCTTGCTGGTAAAATTATCTTGGTATCTAAATGCTGCTGCCACAATTCCTGAGAATCCACTGAAAGATGCCAGGAACCCAGCTGTGCTGATAGGTTTCAGAGCCTGTTTTTCCCATGTCTTATAAATTATAGAAGGTGTTCTCTAAGTATTAGTGTTCTAAACAATTTGTCTGACATTTTTACTTAGGTCTGGGAGAGATGGGGATAACACAGGTGTAGATGCTGTCTGCAGCTACAAAAATGACATCAGCATTGCCAGGTTTGACAGAGAAATGGTTTATCTTGAGCTTAGCACCATGACAAATGCTGTCACCAAACTAGGGCACTACAGCCTAGAGAAGAACAGCCTGTATGTTGATGGTAAGCATTCATAAGCAGTACCAAGCAATGATTTTGGGGTCACTTGGAGATCACTTCTCATTCTTCCATTCCACAAGGGCTTGACCACTAATGAACTTTCCCTTTGGTTTGTTGGGAGTCTGTACATTCTGGCACCATGGCAAAACCAAACCAGCATGTTGTTGCCATTCTAGTAGCATTTGCATCCCTTACAAATTCCTGGAGAATTTCATTGTTACATCACAAACTAAACACGGACATACCCATATTGCTTTTGTGGTGTGCATAGATCTGCTGTAAAAATAAAAGCACTACCTTTTTTTTTTTTTAATTTAGGTTTCCACCTCACAGACACAGCTACCACCAGAAAGCCTGTCTTGACTAAAGCTCTGGCCAAAATGGGCTACAAATTGAGCTTTAGAATAGTCAGTGAAAATTTAACTAACCCAGACCCTCAGTCTCCAGAATACAAAGCAGCAGTCGAAAGCATCAGTAACAAGGTAAGGAGCTACAGCTCAAATACCACCATATCTACACTGGTCAATTTTTGCAGCATCTACTGTAGGTTTATTTTTTAATTTAAAAACATTTGGGAAGAAAAATTTCCAGAATCTGAAAGATGGGATTGGACTTTCAGTCACTTTTGT
This sequence comes from Chauna torquata, assembly GCA_013399475.1. Taxonomy (NCBI): domain Eukaryota; kingdom Metazoa; phylum Chordata; class Aves; order Anseriformes; family Anhimidae; genus Chauna; species Chauna torquata. The sequence continues at coordinate 7,310 of VXAL01000130.1, forward strand.
TACTTTACATGTGGTCTTAAGAAACTATCTCCAAAGACATGCACCACAAAACGCAAGAGATTTACGTCATCTGTTAAATGCACACTCAACATTTTAGTCGTGTATCTGGAAGTGTGCACAAACCTCTGCCAACTCAGAGGTCAGCACATTTGTAAATCACTGCTGAGGAACCACCATTCCCTTCAGCACCAATCCATCAACAGATTAACCTAAGAAAGCCTTACTTAGGTATTCCTTGCTTTTTAAATGAAGCCATAACATTCCATGCTTTGAAATCAGTCTGTTCTGTCCATGAAATATGACAGCTGTCAGTCAGCAGATTGCACAGCTTAACAATGGCAGCTTGCTCAGGTAAGACAAAAAGGCCTACCAAGCTGGAACTCAGACCCCAACACCAGAAGGCATATTCTGAAGTAAAACAAAACAAAACAAACAAAAAAAACCCACCATCTCATGAAATCCAATTAGCAAAAAAAAAAAAAAAAATCCGGTGTTGTTCCAAAGTTAGAGGCCATCCTGCTGCCCTAAAGCATCTACCGTGAGGTCCAGAACTCATTATTTAACATGACATTTTTATTTCAGATGAACCAGTTGTACCGTCAGAGCAACCTGCGAGACCAGTTCCTGAACTGCAGTATCACAAGACTAAGGTCTGTCACACAATTTCATTAAGAAAGGTTTAAAAGTTTGCCGCGCCCTGGTACAGTTTCCCAGTGGCCAAGTACCCTTATCCTTTGCAGAATTCCTCCCCTCTGTTCTCATGTTGGAAGTGGTTTGGTTCATGCCTTATGAACTTTCCAGAACTCATCAGTTTGAGTTTTTCCTGACTTGGTATGGACTGAAGTTTTCCTCAGTCTCAGTCAGGATTTTTGTAAGGTACTTCCAGGTCCCTGAATATCCCAGTAATTACTGATCGCCATCAGCAATCTTACCTCTTAAGAATGAGTACCAAAGCGTGACCCTCCAACTTCTGCCCTCCTCCTCCTAACTTTGACTCTGCTACTTTTTAAAAGAGGGCTTTGAGTATATCTGCAGTGTCCCGCTTTACACGGGAAGAGGCTTTGACGTGGGACCGTCACACTGGCTAAAAGATTTATAAAGAAGCGCTGATCATTCATGCTATGTATGCAGCATAATCATAAGCTAAGTTTGCAGAGACAATAAGCAGTGGTATTTCATTTACTGTTCCTAGCCAAGGGAAAAATTCCCAAAGCAGCCTGTTCCACATCTCCCAGTAGCACCACATCAGCTTAAACGCTTAACACAATAGCAGGAACCCGTAAGGAAATTCTTTCCCACATGAAGCGGCTTTATGATCAACCCATTTATCTCAGAACCTCTGTTTCTGTCTACAGGACTGGATCCATTGTGGTTGACTGCAAGTGCTTCTTCCAGCCAGAGCCCAGCATCAACAGGGCTGTGGTTGAAAGGGCTTTTCAGCATGGGACTTCAAATGCAACTGGACTATGGCTGGGAAGCAGCTACCAGCTGCAAGAATTCTCAGTGGACAGTATGTAAAGCTCAAATCTCAGCTGCCTCATTTCCACCCAGATCAACCCACTGCCACAGAATTCCCCACTTCCTGGTCTAACGAGGGCAAAAAGGCTGTTACCAAACTGAATCACTGAACTGAGGTCAGAGCTGGGCCAGTCCTTTGCCATATTCAGTGTGGCTGAGTCTAGTCCTTCAGTCCTCAATAGCTTAATGGGCTATTCAACGTTAAGAAAATTAAATAATCACTACTTGCCTTAACTTCAAGCATTTAGGGATAAACAGATTTACTTTTTTCCAAATGTACAACTTCCTGAAGAACTGGCTGGCCTAGTACATTGCTGAAGGACTGAGATTTCAAAGGGTAGATTGGGAATTTGCTGTCAGACCCCAGTGCAACTCACATTCTGTTAATCTGTTAGTACTTCAGATTTTCCCAGCTAGGTCTTCCAAGCATAACCAATTGGCAGAAGACCCTCTGTTTCTCTTTGCTAGAGTTTATCCTGACTCTTTCCCTCAATTTCCAGGCTTGGAGCTAGCAGTTGAGGTAGCAACTTACGAAACACCTCTCAAGTCTGGGAAAGAAAGCTTCAGATTAAAATTCAGAATCTCCAACCTTCCCTACTCCCCAGACCTGCAGGACTCCAGGTCACAGATGTACCAAGAGAGCAAAGAAAAAATTGAGAAAGAGGTAAGCTAACAGTGATAGCTTGATTTCCCTGTCCTAATTAAAGATGCATTAAATTTACTCATTTTGCTCAATTGTTCTATTTCTTCCCATCAGCTCGATGTATTCAGAACTAGCAACATAAAGGACTACTTTGTTGGCTGTACTGTTGAGAGCTTTGGGTATGTCCTGCTTTGGAAGTGCTTTTCTTTCATCCAAACAGAGTGTTTAGTAGAAATGGCGTTCAGAGCCACTCCATGGTGTTTTTGCGTCATTGCCAGCCTTTGTGCTCTTGATGACATATAGGAGTCACCCTCCTTCACTCTCAGTCAGTTTTGCCTTTACTTCATAAGGTTTCTGTCCAAATAAAAGCTGGTTCTGTTTCCATGCTAGCAAAACTATTTTCACACAAACAGTCCAGGGTAAAACAAGTAAGCTCCTTCTCTAACTTATTCAAATAAGCTAAAAATCAAACATTAGCAAAACAAACATCAGAACTGACCAGCCTGAGAACAAAATCTACTTTTGTACATCTTCTCCAGCATCTCTTTGGAGAAACTAAAAATAGATGAGCTGATTTCTCTTCAAAATGCCTTGCCTGGGATTAAATCAGTGGGTGGATTTCACAAGGCTGCATATGAGTTCCTTTCTCATCTAACTTAAACTGCAAAAACTGATCCACGCTAATAAAAACATTGCTTAGACATCCACCAGCACAAACCCAATGTTGAATCCCTCTCCCTGCCTCTACTCAGCTCTGTGCTCCTTTTTTCTTGTCCCATAACAATGGCTCTGGTTTTCATCCTCCAGGCCTGTCCAGGGGAAAGCTTACACAAGCGTAACCTCTGTCTGCAAATTCACACTAGAACCCTTCTCAAGGACTTTGCAAAAGCAAGAGGTATACGAGGAGCTGAAACGCCTGACACACAAGTTCACCAAGCTGGGCCCCACCTACGAGCTGGAGGAGCAGAGTCTGATGGTTGAAGGCATGTGCTCCAGAGATGGCTTTGCCTCAACTTCTGTTACTTTTGTTTTAATCACCTCGGAAGTGCCGCATTTCTCAACTGTCCCACCCTTTCTTTTCCAGATTACTCTCCACTGACGACAGCGGAACAGGAGTCCAAAAGATCTGGTAAGTGCTTTTCTGGAGTGATTCACCCTAAAGCCGCCAAATACTTGAGCTACAGTAAATTAGCGTCACTTACCTTGAAATGGAGACCTGTGGCAAAAGCCCAGAAATCTAGGACTCCTGGGAGACAGATACAGTGTTGTGAGCATAACCGCAACTCCAGAACTAACAGCAAACAGAAAAAAAGTACTCAGAAGTGTTGCTTTTCCACACACCATGAACATGCCAGCAAGTAGCTACAGCTTTTGCTGACACCCTGAGCCCTGCCCCCCCTCCCCCAGAAGGGTCCAGCTGGCAGCTAGGAGACAACTTTGTCTCTCTGAATATCCCTGAAACCATCTGAGGACTCTGTTGCTCCCTAAGCTGGCATTTGTAGGTCCTTGGACCCTCAACTCCCTTCTGCCAAGGCTTTTGTACATCCTTGCAATCTTCACACCGCTGAGGCATGTTTGTCCTGTGGCTAGGGAAGGCCAGATGCTGCCTTCCAGTGATTTTGCCTCACATGCATGCTTGTACAGTACTTCTGAACTTTGCCAGGATCTCTCTCTGTCCCAGTTAAAACAGCTAGGAGTACAGAAAACTGATCTGCCCTTATTTTGCCTTTGCAGAGCTTCAATTCTGGGCGATTATCCTCATCTGCATTTTCACCCTGCTTGGCTTTGTTCTCCTCCTCTTGTTATGCTTCATGGTAAGTGGCCCTTTTGCTGTCCTACCTCTCATTTTTGACTACAGCAGAACCCAGCCACCTAGGGAGTTGCAGGAGGGGACATTCAGACAGCCATAGCCATAAGAAGGCTGGTGGAGCAGTACCCTGACATGCGTGGTAACAGCAAATGCCATGTCAAATCCTCCTTCAGTTACTGACAGTTTTTTTCAAGGACTTGTGCACAGGAGCATGAGGAAGGATATTTGTAGCTTGCTAGGCAGATTCCTAGGGAAGGAGGCAGTGGATCATAAAGGAGATTCAGAGTCCTTTGCAGAGAAAAAAAAATATAAAACCAAAGGTAAAGCAAGCACCAAGAGAACAATCAAGTTGAATTAGAGGATTTCCTACAGCTCTCCTCTTCAACCTCATCCCTCTGCAGAATAATCAAGTTACTGATAAGAGTATAGAAGAAGAAATATTCTTAATAACCTGAAAGTATCACATCCAGAATTTTGTATTCAATACTCTTAACATAGAGACTGTAGCAGCCCTGCAGGACCATACTCCTGCTGCATCCCTTTGCAAAGAGCAGAACAGATCCTTTTCTGAACTCTGGTCCTTATTCAATGGGGGACGCTATCTTAATAGCACAGTTTCATCAGTAGCTGTGTTTGCTTTGCACCAGCTAAACAGCTAAATCTGCAGAGAACATGGATTCCTGTCCTTGGATGTTCAAGAGTAAAAATTAGTCAGCAAGATTTAGAAGAAAAACCTGAAATTCAAAACTGGGGCCTGTTCTAGTGTCTGTCTATGCCTTGGCAAGTGGCTCATTCACCAAGTCCCTTCATCTATCAGACAGAGGGCACCTGCTCCTGGCAGTGTGGTTTGGGGCTGCTTAGTGAAAGGCAAAGCACAGACTTTTTTGCATTTTTATTTTTTACAATGTCTTTACATTGAAAAGAACATTGTTCTTTTCCCATCAGGTCATCTTTTGCCTAAGAAGAAAGTCACAGCTATACCAGGTTCAACAGGGCATGTACGGGGCGTTCTTCCCACATCTGAACACAAGAAAAGTGCATTGACAGAACAGATGAAATCTGTCTTCACAGACCTGCTCATCCATTGATGAAGGAAAAATGTTTACAAGTACTAGAAAAATTTATTAAAGAAACATTATGTTTAGCATTTTCTCTTGTCTTGGGGTAAATCTTTGCACTATTACCACAACTGTTTTCATACTGTGGAAAATCACCAACAATACAGATGCTGAAGAAAACACATTTTTAAAACACTGCAGTATTTTATACAAATATTACACAACCAACAGAAAATAAAGACTACCGGGAACTGCAGTTTGCAAGGTTGATCAGTGTTAATGTCAGTTTTCAGAAAAGAGCTTAAAATAAAATTTCATAGATTTTACTACTATAAACTTAAAAAAATCACCTAGATTTTAGATTTTTCCTGATCTTTTAAAATGTAGGATCTTAAATTGATGAAAATGTCATATTTAAAATGATGCCAAGAGATTGTTTAAAGGTGCATTGCTAAGTCTGAATGTGATAGTCACCCTGTCTTTTGAGATTGATACTGATTTCAGTTGAATAAACACTAGTTCATTGCTGTGATAAGGAGAATTCCTTGCATTTCCTCTGTAGCAACACTTATCCCAAATCAGAAAATGCATGTGCTCCAAGATCTCTGGTCTTCCATTCCTCAGTGTTGAGCATCCCATAGTGCAGGGCCTGACGTTACTTTATGGAGATCAGGACCTTTTCCTGCCCCTCGAACCACACTGAGCCAGACAGCCATGCCTGAGAGCTCAGTGCCTGCAGTATGCCTCAATTTTCTGCAGAACACAGGAGAAGGTGCTGATCTCTAGGTAATTATTTGGTACTATCATTAGATGAACTCTCCGCTGAAAGTGAAAGCGCTAGAATTGATGAAACCACAATTAGTCATTATTTCTTCCACTGCAGGCAATGTTTCCACACATTCAAACTGCCTTTTTACTTTCAAAGCAAAACTCCTCAATGGCAGGTTGGACTGGTTCACCTCCCAGGTCAGGTTCCTCAGTGTAGAATGGAGCCTGAGGATTAGAAACCTATTTGCTTGTTCAAACAAAGGTTTTCAAGCATGCAATATTATGTCAGCAACATCAGCTTAAAAGCTTTCACACCTGCTTGTGAAAGACCTTGCAGGTTTCCATGCCACCCACGTGTGACAGTGATTGCGATGGGGAAGCTGCAAGCAGAGGACTTTCCAGCTCTGGCTTTGACGGCAGGTGCTCAGGAAAAGCTGCATGACAGAGCAGGGCTGGCAGGGTCCCAGGGTTCAAGCAGCAGCCACAGACTCTACCCCGCAACCTCCCCATGTCCGACGTCCCTATTGCAGCTCAGCATCCTGCTCCCCTCTCACCGCAGAGCCCAGTCTCTTGCTCTCAACAAGACAAGTGATGCTGACAACAGGACAGCGCAGGGTGCGGAGATGTGACAGCTGGCACACGCTGGGAGTGCACGGTGCTATTTTGCAGACCTGTTTCCTAGACAAGTTGAATTTTCTTTTTTACACCATGCCCACAGGAGAAGAGCTGCTGCACGGTGCTGCGAGAGCAGCGGCAGCTTGCAGGGGGAAAGCTTGAGCAAGCCATGGGGATGGCTGGTGCCCAAGAGGAAGGAGCCCGCACATACCATGGCACCGCTCAGCATCCCCTGCGCGGTGTCACAACGCACTCCCTGTTGTGGTTGGACACGCGCCCATGTTTGCTATGGAGCCACGGTTCCCAAGCAGGAGCCCCTGGCCAGCCTGCTGGGACAGGGCCAGCTCGCGGTGACGCAGGTGGCCCAGCCCCAGCAGTGACCTGGCCCCAGGCAAGGGTTGCGGCCGCTGCTTCCTGGAGCCAGCAGTGCCTCTGCCCCAGGGTGGGGATTAGCAGGCAGATATTCGGCTGGGGTCAGGGCCGAGGGCCCCGGGAACATGCCCTGAGTCGGCCGCAGCTCCATCGGCCATGGCTCCTTTCCTCCCAGCGTGATCCTGCTGGCCCCACACGCGCCACAGATGCACCAATGTTCCTCAGCATTTCTGTCCTTGCGTGTGTCTTTGGGTGACTTGTCCCAGCCCCCCCACCCCTGCAGCGTGCACACCAGCTCCTGGCAGCCCCCCAGCCACCTCCTTCCCCATCACAGGGCCAGCCAGGCCTCACCAGCACCGCCCTGGCAATTGCCGCTTGCTGAGAGGCGGTTTATCAGTCTCCTTCTCAGCTCTTTAAGCATTTCGTGCTGAAGACTGGACACAAGCCTGAACTTCAGCAATGAAAGATTCGGCTGCTTCTCATCGCTCTTCCCAGCTGTTCCTCTTCACTTTGGCTCTCAGGTACAAAAATGCTCTGTCTGCTTTGGGAACAGTCATCAGAAAGCAGTCTCTACAGCAGTGGCACCATTCAGTGCAAGCATCCAAGCATCTCCTGTTCCCAACATGGACCGGGCACCATTTCCATCCTGCTCAGTCTCCTGATGAAGAATTTGGGAATGAACCCAAATGGCATTTCCCCCACCTTTCCCAAGAAGCAAGTCCACGTTTCCCTCTGAGCCACTGCTGGGGCTGAACAGCTCTTTGCTCTGCACAAGCCCGCCTGCTCCTCTCCAGTAAAAAACACCAGCTTCAGAGGCAGCAGGAGAAAGAAAATTAGGAACTCAGTTTTACACTTCAGCTTACAGTTTGCCCAATGCAGCAGTGCAAGAAGGAGCATCGAGGCAGCACATTTCATCAGCTCTCGTGCCCGCGGTGCAGCCCAGCATCTCAGCCTGCTGGAGCCTCTGCAGTGCAAAAGCGAGCCGGATCCACGCCTGCCAACAGCCGGAGAGCGGCCACATGGCACAGCGGTGCTGCTGCATGACACAGCATCACCTCCTTGAGCAGTCGCGGCAGCACCCAGCCTCAGCAGCAGCAAATGCCCGCAGGCACAGGCTGCAGTGCCAGCTGGTCAGCACTGCCCGGAGCCTGCCGTGGTGGCAGCATGGGGAGCACTAAGCAGGGCTTTGCAAGTGATAAGCCCTGCAGGAAACAAGGAGCTGTTTTCCTTGGGTGTGCATAACCACGACGGAGCTGCTCTGGGCACACTGTGCCACAAGGGGTGCCCCAGGCACTGGCTTCTGGCCAAGCAGCGCTACAAGAAACAGCAAAAACCCAACAGCAGACCATGAGCCCCCGCAGGACACGAGAGCTGGCATCAGCTGGGGCTGGGCATTGCGCTCGCTTGTTCCTCCGCGCTCCTGCCAAAAAGGCAGCTGATACCACTGGGCATCGTGTGAGGCATTACTGAACTTTTGTTTGGGACATGGAGGCAGCCACGGGGATGGAGGGGCCTCGAGCCTCGCCGCAGCCCAGCAGCGCAAGCACATTTTCACGCAAGACCAAGCGCAGAGGCCAACGTGTCGCAATGCGAACACCAGAGTCCCACTCCCACGGGCATTTCTACATCCACAGCAATGCTCCTGCGTCTGTCACTAATCCGTTACTCAGAGGGTGCCAGACTAAACAGCCGTGGCCACCCCCAGCCCTCCAGCATTTCAGGGAAGGCAGCGTTTCCCCAGGGAACAGGCAGCACCCACCGTGGTGCCAGGAGCACGTAGCTCAGTCCCACTTATAAAGGGGTACAGGGAGGTGGGATGTTTGCTCAGGACTCCCCAGCAGGGCAGAGCTCTGCCCTTTTCGGGGCAGACAGGAGGCCAGACAGAGTGGGCTGGTGGGAGCCCAAGACACAGTCACTGGGGAGATGCGCTGCCACCACCCCAGCTGATGTCACAGTTTCCTCCATGACAGCACAAATTGTCAGATATTCTGCCCAAACCCACTCAGTGGGGAGCTGAGTTCCGTTTGACAGGGAGGGCTGCACAGTGGACCACAGGCAGATGGGATGGGGTCTTCACAAGATGAGGACTCACTGGGGACAGGGACTCACTCCCTGACATGTGCACTGCATGAATGCCACCAGGACGAGTGCGGGCTGAGGTCTGTTAGCAGCTTCTCCTCCACCACCATCAACTCCCTCTCAAGCGAGGACCTGGAGCTGAGAACAGGGCCAGTTGTGATCGATATGGGCACAAGGAGCTGCAGAGCAGGGTTTTCTGGACATCAGGCACCCAGCGCTGAAATCAGCACCTTGGTGGGCCACCCCATGGCATGGTCTGCGGGCTCAGAAGAAGCGAGGTCTGAGGCTTTTATCGGGGAGCAAGCCTTGCTTCACCCAGACACTGAAATCATTGAGGTGATGCAGAATGGCATCATTGTCAACTGGGATGCAGCCAAAGCCCTGTGGCAGCACATGTTTGAGCACGAGCTCGGGGTGCACCCCGAGGAGCACGCACTGCTCATCACCGAGCCCTCGCTCAGCCCCACCAGCAGCCGGGAGAACGTGGTGGAGGTGGCATTTGAGTCGCTGGGCTCCCCTGGCCTCTTTGTGGCCCCTCAGTCTGTCCTCTCCACCTATGCCCATGGCAGAACCAGCGCCTTGGTGGTGGACATGGGCCACGTTGTCACCCACGCTGTGCCGGTCCATGAGGGCAACAGCTTGGCACATGCCATCGAGAGGACGGACGTGGCAGGGTCGTGCCTCACTTGGTACCTGATGATGCTTTTGGGGGACACAGGGTCCATGCTCAGCGAGGGGATGTCCCATGTGGTGGAAGATATCAAGCACTCATGCTGCTACGTCGCGTCTGACTTTGAGAGCGAGTGCCTCCTCCCGCCCAACAGCTGCACCCTGGATTTTCCCCTGCCTGACGGCTGGACCATCAGCCTCAGCAAGGAGAGGTTTCAGTGCCCGGAGGTGCTCTTCAACCCTCCGCCACACTGGGGGCATTCCTACATGGGCATCCACAAGATCGTCCAGAGAAGCCTCGACCAGCTTCCAGAGGAAATCAGGTCAGTGATGTACAGAAGCATCCTCCTGTGCGGAGGGTCCTCACTGTTCAAAGGGCTGGCGAGGAGGCTTTGCAGCGAGCTCCTCCGCTGCCTGCCCCCCAGCACCCAGCTGGGGGTGGTGGCCACACCGCTGCGGAGGCACGCGGCATGGATGGGGGGCTCCATCCTCGCCTCCCTCACAAACTTCCAGTCGTGCTGGATCCGCAGGGATGAGTACTACGAAGAGGGGCCGTGCATTGTCCACCAGAAGTGCTTCTGAGGGGCCACCCCACGCCAGGCAACGAGCATTTGCACGATTTTCTCACTGCTACAGACCAAGCAGCAGAAAGCAGTAATAAATGATTTTACACTACCAAGCACCATCGTCTCCCCAGCCCTGCAGCATACCCAGCTGAGGGCTGTTTCAGGGCCAGACACAGCTGCAGGGATGAAGCCAGCAGGTGCTCCCCATGCACACACCACACACCATAAAGGAAGAAGCAGCCCCATGGCCCTCAGGAGCTAAGGCTCAGAGGTGGCACCAAACCCTGCCCCAAGCCACCTGGTCTCCCATCCATGCTTGCTGCCTCCCTGCTTCATCTCTGTCCCTGCAACTCGCCGGGCACTGACCCCTCGTGCAGCATCAAGGTGACATTGCCACCCACAGCAGGGATAGAGCCAGGGGTCCCACAGCAGCTCGGGCCCCTCCGCTACCAGAGCTTCACACTGTGGTTTGTGCAAGAGCCACCCCCCTGGGGCTGGAGTCCCTGCATCCAGCAAAGGTCTTCTGCTCCCCACACAACCCCACAGGGCATCCAGCCTTTGCAACCACTTCCAACTGTGGAAAGCTAGCCATAAACACCTATATTCATGCAAACCCCGGGTGCTCAGGGCAGCCTGACAAGGTACAGATCAAGCCTCAGAAGACAAAGCAAGGTCAAAACCCACGACATCGCGTCCACCCTCCAAAGCAGCTAGAGGATTTTCCTACCTGAACCAGGCAGCCAGGAAAGGGACCACCAGGGGCTGAGTGCTGCTGGATGGGGACAGAGGGTGCTGGCTTCCATCCCAGGGTCTCTCCTAGGGGAGGCTCCCCCAACACCCCGCCGGGTTTTGTAGGACCGAGGGTTACGAGCCGCAGCTGCAGGTCCCCCACTGCCCTCCCGGCCCTCAGGGCTCCATCGCCACCAGCTGGGAGCCGGGAGCTGCCCCCGGCCGGGGCTCAGAGCTGCTCATGGGTGGGAGAGGCTGAGTTCCCCACAGCTGTGAGGGCAAGAGCTCCCTGTCTGCTACAGGGCATGGGGGACCTGCACCCACATCCTGCCACCCTCTTCAGTCCTCATCCTTCTTTCAGCCCCAAGATGTCTCTGTGCCATGAGGGCCCTTTATTTAATGCACTCTGGTGGGCAGATTAAAGGGTACTGCAGCAGGTTTAATCAGTGACCGTGAGCAGCATCATGTCAGATTTAACTTCCTTTTAGCTGAGCAGAGATATCTGCTCCCTCTCCAGCACCACAAACACTCATGGGCTGGAGCAGCGTTGTCCCACCCAGTGGCTGCCACCTGTGAACACCACCACAGAGAGGAGCAGGAGCCACAGAAAATATCACAAACCATGGTAAGCTCAGCACCAAACCCTCCCTCAGACAGATCCCAAGAGAAATCATGCTAAATTTACCAAAATTTTGTGAATCTCCCCCTGACCTTTGGAAGCTGATGCAGGATTTGGTGCCAGCTTTTGAGCTGGTGGCAGTTTTATTGTACCCCAGGCCCTGGGACAGACCCGACCTGTTCTCATCATTGCACTGCAGCTTTTGGTGCTGCCTGGGGTCTGCATCGAGCCATGGGAGAGGGTGGGAGGGCTACTGGAGGCTGCAGGAGGGATGTTACAGAGATGCTGCAATGATGCAGGAAGGAGGCCACGGCGATGGCGCAGGGACGTCAGAGGGATGCTGCAGAGATGCCACAGGGATGCAGGAGGGATGCTACAGGGATGCTGCAGAGACACGAGGGATGCTGCAGGGATGCAGGAGGCATCTTGCAGGACACTTTCCCACGGCTCTCTGACAAGCAAAGAGTGTTTGGCTCTCATGTTGACTCAAACTAGCTACTTCATTTCCCCTGAAACTTTCCGGAGAAAACAAGTTCTTATCTCACTAGAAACCCAGGCCGCAGATGCCGGCTGCCTGAGAGGAGCAAGCAGCTCCTGTGCGCTGACCGCGGCACTCCCGGCCCCGCCGGCTGCTGCCTCTGCAGGGATGTGCTCCAGGACGGGGCTACACCCGTGGGGCTGAGCCACCGGCATCGTGTGCCCGGTGCAGCTGCAAACCATGGCCCTGTGTGCTGTGGGACGGAGCGCTGCAAATTTGTTCCCTGAGAGCTGAAAGGGGAAACGCTGACCATGCACAGCCCGGGGGCGTTACTGCGCACCCCAGGTATCAGCTGAAGCACCAAACTCTTGGCTTTCTGCCTACACCTTTTTCTGCTAAAGGCTTAAAAGAGGGACAGGGCTTTAATTCTGAGTTTGGTTAGCTTTGTGGTGAGCGCAGCCCCCTGAGTGGGTACCGCCACGGTACACACCTGGCAAATCTGCCGTGCTTTTCACCCAGCAAATCTCCCCGACTGTTTCTGTGCCAGTGCTGGAGCCCGGACACCCAACTGCTGGTGCACAGGAGGCCCCTGCCCAGCAATGGCCCCGCTGTGTGTTGTAGATGCGCAAAGCTAGCGGTGAATTCAGGGGTGGCACAGCGCGGCACCAGGTATCAGCTGCCTGCAGTCGAGGTAGCGGCAGATGCAGCTTCTCTGTGCCGAGGGGAACGGTGGCTCGTGGCTGGCAGCAGCCCCTGGGTCACCTCTTGTTTGGTGACCTAAAGCCAATATGCAGAGGACGAGCCACCCTCGGGCACGTCACAGGCTCAGGGCAGCCCTGTGCTCTCTGTCGAAGCCCCGCAGCTCCCCATGCACCTTTTAGCAGGATGCGAAACCCCCTTGGCCGTACATCTTGAATGGGTGAGGGATCGGGAAGAGCAGGATTTTGAGGTTAGTCAAAAAGTTGTGGTAACTTGGTGGAAAGTATTTTTCTGCCGTAATCTCATTCTGATGCCGTGCCCAGGTTTTTCTTGCTGTATTAAAGAAACGCAATGAGTGTGGGAGGTGTGAACTAATGCTACCGCACTGGGAAGGTGGTGATGACTTGAGATCTCAAAAGGATGTTCATCAGACTCCTACTTCAAAGGTGTGGGAACAAGTAAAGTGGAAAAAAAAGGGAGATTATTGGTCTTTTAGGGAAAAAAAAAAGCAAACCAAATAGCTGTGAGACAACCTTGTCAGCAACTGCTATTTAAGAACGCAGATGTTTGCTCATCTCTGCCAGGGACAAGTGTTAACCTTTACACGCAGCCTTTCCGCTCCCTTCCCTTTCACCCCTGCATTTTCTCCTCCGCCCGCTCCGCAGCAGCTGACGCCTGCTGCCACACCGCGATGCTCCCGGAGTGGCCCTGGCTCCGCGCAGCCATCGGCTTGGGGGCAGCAGCCGACACTGCTTGGTGGGAACATTTCCAAGCAGAAAAACCTCCCCGTGACTCGCGCACAGGGCTCCCTCCCTGCTCGGGAAGGTTTTTCCTGGCTTCTGGATGAGCGCTGCGAGAACTCAAGCGGTGACACAGGATCCTCGCGCAGCCGGCGAAATGCAACCCAGAGCATCGCAGGCTCATCGGCGGGCAGAAGGAGCGCATTGTGCTGCAGCTGGTGTTAACGTCCCCAAATCATTGTCTTCGTCCTTAATCTGCACTACCCAGTACACTGAAGTCAGAGGAAACGAGTGTGTCTGTGCGCACCCTTTACCCGATCCGCAGCAATTCAAAGGAGGGCTGAGCTGCGCTGCCGTCAGCTGGGACACGGAGAGAGCTCTGGGACTTCCTGCTCGCCACCTGCCAGCGCTTCCCAAGAGAGGACGGGGTGGAGGGGCCGGGACAGCCCTGCACAGACCCTGTGGCCTCCGGCTTAACCGCTGCCCACGGGACCCTGGTGATGCCGGTGTCCCAGCTGCTGACAGCAATGCTGCCCATATCCAGTTGTTTAGGATCTGGAAGGCTGTTAGTAGAGAAGGCTATTACATACCTAAGTGACTTAAACCTTACAACTTAACGTATCTGCATTTCATAGCCCCAAAGAGGACACAGCACTCACATTTTCACCCCAAATCCAGCTCAGTTTCTTTTCCTTTTGCAGCCACACTGATTGTCCCCTGCACCCTCAAAGCATCGACAGCATCCTCCAAGCACTGAGACAAGTGACAGATTTTCAGTGAAATCTCACAAGTTCTGCCCAGTTTCGTAGGGGGAGTCCCTGCTACCATCGTTAGGGGCTTGGGAGCTTTGAACCGGGGGGATTTCTCTTGTGGTTGTGCCGCACACGCAATTAATCATCTTGTAATAAATACGTGGCCACCTGGGTCTCTGTAGCTGCTTTTCTACTACCGTGTGGTTATTCAGAATTTCAGGGCACAGCTCCTCCTGCTTTGCTTCCTCCGCAGCCCCGGCACAAGCTGCAGAGCAGACCATGCTAAATTCCATGGCAGTGTTCATCAGAAGGGACTTTTTTTCCTTTTCTTCAAGGCACGAAACAAAAAATTTGACAGCACCTTCTATTCCCTCCTGCATTTTGGGCATTGCTGTTCCTTTTCCCCTTCATTTCCAAGGTTTTTTTATTCCCATTCTTTCAAATGCCAAGCAATTCAGGAAGACTACATTTATGCCAGCTGGAAAAAATGCTAAGACAATGAGGCAAATTGCCTGGGCTATATCAAAATGTTCTTATTTTGTTTAACCAGTGCATCAGTGTGGCCATGTGGGCAGGGAAGAGGTTCCTTGTCACCCACAGATGCATCCCAGCTTGGTCCAAGGAGAGATTAGCAAAGGCAGGTGCAGCAGCAAATAGGAATAAACCCATCCCAAGCAACTCCTGGCTGGGCCTGGCAAAACACTTCCTGGCAGAGGTTATTTTTCCCCCTACAAACAAAGCAACTTCTTGTCGAATGAATTGCAGTAAAAAGATCCATCCCTTTCGTCTTGGTTAAAGAAACAAGAAGCAAACATGTGCAATGCCAAATTTAAATCTTTGACATTGTGGGGAGAGAAATTGCTGACAAAATTAAAACTGTTACGTGGTCACACATCTTTCATGTGCAAGGGAGGAAAAAAATAATTTTCTAATGGCTGATGCACAGGGAACAGGCTCAGGAGGGATTTCCCTGTGCTTTAGCCAGGGCACGAAGGCAGCAAGGGTGGCATAATTGGGGACTGGTGATGGCAGCCCCATGGCACAGCCCGGCTGAGGCATCCCCACTGTTGGTAAATGGTGCAAATGGAAAATCAGAAGGAAAAGCACCGGCATTGCCAAGCACGGGCCTGATCACTCCCAGACACTGTCCTGCAGTCCGGGCACATCTGGAGCTTGGGGTGACCAAGAGGCCACATCTGGATTGCTGCATCGGCACCATCTGGCATAGGAAATTGGGTGGGATCGATAAAAGCTTTTCCACCCTGATTTTTTCCTTCTGATCCCTTCCATAGGAGTGACCTCCAGCAGCCAATGTAACCACTTCCGTGCTTTGCGCGTCACCACTATCATGCAGGGTTACAGACGTGGAAACCAAACACAGGTGTTAAACTCTGCGGGGCTCCTCTGCCTGAGCAGCGCTCGCCTCTTGCCTTGGATGCTGAAGACAACACCGCAGTTAGACAGTAAGGCCAGACATCAAAAAAGCTGAGAGCTGTTGGACCAAAGCAGCGCTTACACGTCTGGTGTTGTCCCCTACACCTTCGTAACCTTCACAGCTGTGCGCCAGATGCGACAGCAGCAGTTGTTCCCTGCAGGCACCAGTGCTGAGCCAGCCCCGGAGCTCTGGGTCTGTGCAAAGAGAGGGACAAACCAGCAGCACAGAAATAGCAAACAGCTTCCAGGTTTAGCTTAACACACTGAAACTTCAGTTCTGGGGAGATTTGGGGGATTTTACCCAGAAAAATGGCATTTCAGGGGGTTCTGTGAAAGTCTGGTTCACATTTCAGTCCAAGCTAATTGACATAAACATCACTAAGCAAAGCTTTTTTGGTGGAATGAAGCAGAAAGAGACAACACGACAGCCCGGACCCGGGGCAGGGGAGCTCAGCTGCTACACGGCCACAGCCTCCCTGTGTGGAGGCCAGGGAAAAGCAGCGGTACTGGGAGCACGGCGAGGGCCAGGAGCCTGATCCGCTTCTCCTTAGGGATATGGGACCAAGCTTCAGTTTGGGCACAGGTCTGGCTTAACTGCCATTTTATCCGCACCCAGCCCTAACACAGCACAACTGCAAAGACTTTTAATATCTAAAATAAAGAGGGGAAAAAAAGTAGAATCAGTCAAATTTTATTCATCCTAGAGTGTTGCTCTTTGAGTAGTTTGTTTCTTTGAGGTTGAGGAGTTGTCAAACCTCCCTAGTTCCTTCTGATGTTTTAGCACACTTATCAAGTATGAGTAAAGCTACGTGCGAGAAGTGAAAGATTGTGGTCTTCAGAAGAACTGATATCAGAAAGCCAGCCTGAAGATGAATAGCTTAGTGTATTCACACTTCTTCAGTTGCATTTATTACGTTGTATTTACAAGGTAATGTACAGGTTATACTTTCTTTTTCTTTTTTTTCTGCGTAGTTGATTACGAATTTGAAAGACTGCATATCTGATAAGAGAAAGATAGAAACTGGAAGGCAGCTACATAAATACAGACTCCCACGCACACAAGATACCTCTTTAATAATTGCTTAGCACTACTGCACATAAACAACGACATTTGGTGGCATTAGGAAGTTACACAGCAGCTCCCGAAGTGTTCTGCATTAAAAGGGAGCTAAATCATGTAACTGCTCTATCCCTTTGCAAGCCACAGGGTGAAGCTCCATTGAGGGCAGTTGACAGCTGCCCCAGGTGATGCCTGGGATATCTCAGGGCCATTTCTCCGGCTGCATGTCAGCCTGTCCTTGCTGTGCAAAGGCCTCGCAGACATTTTGAAGCTGATCATCCCCAGATGCCCATAGGGTAAGTCAGGCCAAAAAGCCCATGGTCATGCAGGTCTCCACCACAGGACCTACTTCCCTGGAAGCCCAAGGGCACAGGCACCAAGGCACCATGTTGTCCAACCTACTGAGCACTGCACTGATACCAAGGCTCTGACCACCAGGTTCCGTCTATTCCTACTAAAAGAGCTGCAGGTGAACATGAAAAAGCCTGCATGTTTTCCTGGGGTATTTCATATGCAGCCCTAATACCCTTCCTGTTAAACCCAGCCTTAAAAAATACCTTCCCAGGTTTGCACAGATAGTGTCCAAACAGCAGCATGGCAGCCAAGCTAGAAAGAGGACTGGGACCAGTTTGCACAACTGGGAGAACACACAAAGCATGGTCAGGGGCTACCTGCCAGAAGTGCTGAGACAGAGCAGTGCAGGAGACACCTGGATATAAGCATAAGAACAATTTCTATCTAAAATAGGTTTTTCAGCTGTGAAGAAATAGTGGTGCAATCCAGGCAGCTCAGAGCACAGCCCACAGATAGTGTGAGGAGCAGCTCTCGTGTGGCCGGTAAGGCCAGCAAGAGATAGGAGACAGAAGTGCTCTTGCTGCCTGTGGTCTCAAGCTAGCCCCACACAATCTGACCGTATAGCAAACAATAAAACCCAGCTCTAAGCCCAGTCTCCAGCATCAGCAACTCACCACAAGGGCAGGAGCATCACTGTGAAGGCAGAGAAGCAATGTCACGTCCCCAGGCACCCACATCCCCCAGGCACCCTCATCCAGCAAACAGCCCCCAGGCACTGAGCCTGGCCCCTGCCAAACCAGCCTTTATAAAGACACTGAGCCCTCTGCAATCCTCAGGGACTGCAAATCAGCTGCACCCGGAGCTACCGGCACTGACACTGCCAAGGTCACCCGGTATTTCAGGTGGTGGAAATGCCAACCAGAAACCTGCCCGTTGTTTTCTTTCCCATATAAAGATCCACCTTGTTATCTAGAAATGACCTCCTGGGATTGAGTTAGAAGAATCCTATCAGATGGGGGATTCAGTTTATGTTTGAGTCTGAGCTGCACATGGCAGTGTCTGGTCTCCTATGTGAGCAGTGCAGGGAGCAACTCATTTTGCAGATGATTAATACTGGTAGTTTTGTATAGTTTAGAATTTTCCTTTCTGATTATTTTGTAATAATGGAAATATAGCCATGATGAAATTAGAGGTAGATTTTTGAAACAACGTTGCCCGTACAGGTACACCCAGATCTACACAGTGTGCCAGGCAGCAGCATATTCTGAACGCAGCACTTGTTTCCAGAAGTCATTGCTAACTTTTCCTACCTCAGTAATGATTCAGTTTTGGTCCTTAGCTAAAGGTCATCACTAACTCATGCTCTTAGAAGACTCTGTAGTCATCTCTCCATCTAACACTGCAAAGGCGTAAAAAATGGTGCCTGAAACATGCAAGATTTTTTGGTATTTTTTTAGCTTGTGCAGTGTCCGGCAGCAGAGGAATGCCCTTTCCAGAGGCAGAGGGACACAGCAGCATTTGGACCAGACCGCAGCCCCGTCCAGCCCCGCAGTGTGGCTGCAGAGCCGGCGGATGCTCCGTGAGCATCCCGCACCCGAGTGCGGCGGCAGCACCTGCCTCCCGGCTCCCCGCGGCTGCGGCTGGGGACGTCCCATGCTCCGTGTTCTGCTGCTCCGGACGGACCACTCCTCCCTGATCTTGCCCCGTTGCTTTTTGACCTCATATATATGCCTGGCATCCACAACATCCTGTGGTAACAAGTTCCACAGTTTCGCCATGTGCTGCATGAAATGATACTTCCTTCGGCTTTTTTTAAAGCCTCTGCCCGCTTTCCCTCTGTGCCAGCTCATTCTGCATTATGGAAAGCAGTGAGTGATTTTTCCCTGTTCAAATCCCACAGGACAGCCATGGTGTGTATTTAGACACCTGTAGAGCATCCCTCCCAGTTACCCCTCCCCAACAAGAGACTCCAGGCTCCGTGCCGGAGCTGATCTGCGTTGAGGCTCGCTGCCGTTGCCCTGCGTCGGCTTGTGGGCAGGAGGACCAGAATGGCAAATGGCTTTGTAAGTGTGATCTCAGCGGGATGTCAGGGTGATGGAGAGCACCGCTTGCTGCTTTTCAGTTACTCATCCTATGTGATTTAAGGTCATGGCTTTTTCCTTTGTGCATTAATTTGTATTTATCAACGCTGAATTGCCCCTGCATTTTCTGCTGCAGTCTGTGAGTGTGGTGAGATCTTCCCTAACTTGCCACAGCCATTTTGAGCCGTTGCCAGCCTGAGTAGCTTTATAATGCCAGAACCTTTTCTCATGTCATTATTTTCCCCTTTTTTTCAACCACTTACTGAATATGTTGACTAGAAAACAGATGCAAGCAAGATGCCTTTCAAATTAACACCTAAGCTGTATTTCCTGGAATCTGTTTGGGGCTTTTGAGCACTTTCCATTATGATCAGCAAAACTCTCACCTGAAAATTTTATGGCAAAATAGTTATGTTTTGATTTGAGAAAAAAATCTGTTGATCGTAAAAGGCAGAGGTGTGCAGAAGGGGAGAGCACTGCTTTAAAAATCCACCTTAAAATGACATTGGAAGTCAGAAAGCCCACGATCGACAAAAGCGTCACGCTCTGAATGCAGAAGTGTCATGAAAGGCTCCAGGCTGCGCCGTGCCGCCCTGCGCTGCAGCAGGGAGATGCCGCGCTCCCTGCCTCCCACTCCTCTTCCTCTCCCCTTCTGCCCTCGTGCCCTGCGCTCCCCAGCATCGTCCCCGCGCTGCCCGCCCGGGCGCTTTCCCTGCTCCGGGGACACAGCTTTGAATCCCTGCAGTCAGCAAAGGGACTTCAAGCAAAGGCTCTCGTTTCCTGGGGAAGTGCTGTAACCACCGGCTCATATGCAAAACAAAAGGCTGATATTTATACACCATTTCTTCCTTCGCTGGTTGTGCTTTCGAATGACAGCGATCGCAGCTCTGGTGCAGCCGGTCGGGGCCAGGCTCAGTGCCCGGGGCAGTCGGGCTCCGTGCGCGGGGGTGATGCTGGCAGTCCCCGGTACGGAGGCATGTGCCAAAGGAGCAGCCGTGCACCTCAGCCCCGCTCCTGCCCTGAAAAGCTGCCAGCCTGCGCCTCAGTAATGCTGCAAAACCCCTCGTGCACGGAGCTGTGGCCGTCACGGCGAGGGACACTACGGCCCGTCGGTTTTATAAATAGAACATCTCTGCCCGAGGGAGCTGGAGGACAGCGGAAGGGTGCACGGCAGAGCCAGATTTAACAGTTTCTGCCCTCAAATCTCCTGCCCACGTTTATTTCTAAATTTCACCTCTGCCATAAGAATAAACATCACCAAGGGGTACTGGTCAGCACAGGCCTGTATTTGCCTGTGTCAATAATGATATTAAATCTCCGGCATTGGTTTACATGTTTAACCATGGCTTGAATCAAGAGTGTAATCTTATATGCCAGTCGGTACTGAATCAGGCTGTTGCCTTTGACCTTTCCATTTTGGTAGGCAGATAAAAAAAAAGCCAGAACAGGTTTCTGAAGAGATACAGGCAAGTTCATGGGCTCAGATCTCTTACCGCGGATGGACAGTACTTGTAATAAAACCCACAAGAGACGCAAACTCTCTTTTCCTTCCCTGCAATTTGGGCCCGAGCCCAATTTTGCCCATAAAACGTCCCTGTGATTTTCAGCTCAGATTTGCAAAGCTTCGTGATTTAGAGTCTGACTCAGTACCCAGAGCTGCTGTTATGGAACTGAACTGGGTGAACCCTGGTGCCCGGAGCTGGCAGGCGGCAGAGGAGTGCCCCTGCCTCCTTCCCCTGCTATGTACCTGGCCCTCGGAAAACCTGAAGTATTTTCCTCACCTCCCCCTTCAGACACACACATGATTGCTTTCTTAACACATCCCCCTGTGATTAACCAACTTGAAAACGACCTGAAATTACCATGGAACAAAGCCTGATTAATGAATTAACTTTTACGCTGAAGCTGAAGCAGAAATGGGCCAGCCCCATTCCGGACAAGCCCTGCAGCTTTCATTATTTGAAACAATTAGTACAATAATGGCTCTTCTTTGAAGACGTTACCAAATGTGCAATCTGGGGATGGGGTAACTGATGGAGAGGGCTGGATCTCCTCAGGTACCAGCAGGAAGCTCTCTAGGACAAGGCGTCAAAGGGGAAATGGAGGGAATGGGAATACCCCGTCCTCCTGCGGCCCCAGAGGGGAGCAGAAGCGAACCCTGGAAAAGGAGAAGCAGTGGAGAAGTGGCTGCAAACAGGAGTGAGACAAGCGAGGTGTGGGGCCAGGGCTGGCTCACTCCGCACCCTTTGGTGCCCCCCTGCGAGGGCCCGGCGGCTCCCACTGCCCTTTGCCAAGCTCCAGGTTTGGCCACACACGTTCCTCATCGCTCCCTGGTCCGCAGCGGAGCCCTGCCCGCTCCCCACCTCCGGCACCTGCAGGTCCGTACCTGGGCACTGCAGGACCCCAGGGGCCACAGCCCCCCGCTAGCACCCAGCTCTGGCACCAGGCTGCTGCCCCTACCCACGGCACCAACTCGCCACATCCCGAAACGGCTGCGGGGCGCTCGGGGCCAGAGGACTGCCCAGCGCCGGTCCAGCGGCAGCTTGGTAGGGCAGGAGTAGGGGTAGGCGATTTCTTCCAGCCAAGCAATGTCTAAGCCACATGCTTGCTCTGGGCTGTCTCTACCTGTTCTGAGGGGAAAAGAGGATGGGGGGATAGTACAGGAAATCGACACACTTGTGGTTTCTTTTAATCTACAGGCATCACTGTGTCAAGTTTCACACCTGAAGAGCGGTTGCAGCGCTCTGGTTTCCCCCCATGCCAGCAGGTACAGTAGTGCTGTGCACCTCATGCTGCGGCTGGCTGGGGGGCTTCAGCCTCGGTGGCTACGAGCAGGAAGACCTGCCAGCTCCTCGCACCGACCTGAGCACAAAGGTGCTTGAGATGCCCAGCCAGCTGGGCTGATGCTCACCAGGTGTCACGCCAGTAGCACGTCTGCAGCACGGCGGCTGCAGGACTCCAAGGTGCAGAGCTGCAGGCCCTGCTGCGAGCACGCAGCCAAAGATAGAGCGAAAAGGCATTTATGTGCAGAGGGAAGAGGGATTTGGAAGGTATGTGCCCTGCAGCCTGTTTGATCCGTGTCCTTCATCACAGCTACCGGTGCTCCTTCTGAGCAGGACTAAACCTCCAAGGGATACATCTGTCCTGCTGGCTGTTCCCAAGGGGGGAAGCTCGTCGCAGATACAATCCCAACAGACGAGCCAATAAACTTTATGCCACTTCTGGAAACAGAGCTTTATTAGGCACAACATGTTGATACACCTCCGCAGTCCAGATCAGCCTGTGTACGGTTCAGATTGCAGAACCACAGAATCAAAGAAAAGTTGGGGTTGGAAGGGACCTCTGGGCCCATCTGGTCCAACCCCTGCTCCAGCAGGGCCACCTAGAGCAGGGTGCCCAGGACCATGTCCAGACGGTTTTTGAAGATCTCCAAGGAAGGAGACTCCACAACCTCTCCGGGCAGCCTGTGCCAGTGCTCAGTCACCTGCACAGTACAGAAGTGCTTCCTGGTGTTGACAGAACCTGCTGGTTTCCAGTTTGCGCCCATTGTCTCTTGTCCTGGCACCAGGCACCACTGAGAAGAGCCTGACTCTGTCTTCTTTGCACCCTCCCTTCAGCTATTTACAGACATTGATAAGATCCCGCCTGAGCCTCCTCTCCTCCAGGCTGAACAGCCCCAGCTCTCCCAGTCCCCCCAGCCCTCCTTTTCAAACCAACTTGAGGGATTTCCACATCCCATGTCAGGTAGCATTGTTCATCCTTTTACGCTGTCTTATTATTGGTGCGTTTATTTGTTAGCTATAAAATGCTTTCTAGAAAAATACTCTCAACAATTGTCCTTACTCTGCAGAGCCTGACATTTTAGTGAGAACAGCGTGACACGTAGCAGTACCGGGTATTCCTGTGAGCAGCAGAGCCAGCGAAGCGGAGACTCCAGGCATCTGAGCGGAGGCTGAGCTCCCACCTTCTTTCTCTGGTTTCCAGTAGGGCTGAACAGGCAATGCAGCTTTTCTGTCGATGCACATGTGATAGGCTTGTTCTCCTCTGCCCCCTCCACATACTTGCATGCAATCTGAGGCTGCTTATTCTTTGGGATCTTTATTCTTCCATCAGATTGGACTGTAATTGTCTAACCCATCAAAAACCATTTAGGCCTGACAAACAGACACAGAAACATCAGAACTGCATTCGCCTCATTTCCTTAGGAAAAATGCAGAACATGAATGGAGAACTGAGGACAAGATGTTATGGGTAAATCTGGCATACACCTCTGAGAACTATCTTTGGCTCATCATCTGAGGCGAGTGAGGAACAGCATGAAGTCGGTTTTAACGTGCTTCATGAGGCTGCTGCTCAGTGTGGCTCAGCTGGCTTTCAGCACAACCTGCCCGACGCTGAGCCCTGTGCTACGTGGTCAGGGCTTGGTCCTTCAGGGTATCGGCCCTACCCCAACTCACTGCCATGGCTGCAGCACAGACTTTCCCAAAGGCTAAGCTATAGGAAGGCTGGATGAACAGGGGAAGTTTCCAACCAGAAACCCCAAGGCATACATGCAGTACATGCAGTGTGTGCACAGAAAAAAAAGAGTTCATTCCCTCTGAAAATAAATTATGATAAAGTGAGAACAAAATGGACTAGGTTCTGCTCTCAGTTGATGACAGTGTAAATCTGCTGCCTTTTTATCACTATTCCTTTTTCTTCCTCCAGACAGCTGGAGGCTCTGAAACTGTTTCCATCAACAGTTTCCAGTGTCAAACACTTAAAACTTCAGCCTCATTTGTGAGGATGAAGGTGGTGACAAAGCAAAGGGAATTAAAATGGCTGCCACACCAAGCAGCTGTAGTTGTGGTGTGGAGCCACTATTGCATTACATGGTGTGGGCACCACCTCCACTGTCTTAGCCTCTTCCTGCCTCTGGTCCCTTCACACCTCAAATTTTAGTTCAGTTTGCGAGCAGAGCAGCCAGGTGAAACTGAGACTTACTTGCCCAGCAACTATGGGGTCTAGCAGGTCCCACACAGCAAGATTAACATCATGGCCAACTGCAGTTGTGCTGTAGTGATGCAGCCCAGCTCTATAAACTCCCTTATCATTTATGCAAAACAGATAAAATTACTTTCCTCTTTGAAGCCTAAGGCATTTCCCTCCCACCCCCTCCTTCCAAACCATTCATGTCATTGGAAGGTCTCGCACTGGCCCCCAAGGAGGCCATTCCTCTGCTCCCTCAGTGGGAGTCCAGGCCACTCTCCTCCGAGCCACTGAGAGCTTTGGTCTTAATACGGAGTTTGTGAGGCAGGGCAGAATAGCTTCGGCCCTTCAGATGATCTTCTGAAGGGCAGGCCAAGCTACATGGGGGTAGAGGAGAAGTTTTGGGCACTTGCTGCTCATCATCTTCATCTGAGACAGTTGTGGTGCTCTCCTTGCTCACCTCAGCTGGACTGGGAGAAGGGGACAAGAAGCAGGCACTGCCTGAGAAAGGCAAATGGAAAGCGTATTTGTCTGGGCAGTGGTAATCGACAAAAGGAGAGCAAACCGTGGATCTGAAGGCTGAATCAAGCCTCTTTGACTGGTGAAGGCCAGGTGTGTCCATAGGAGCTGTCTTTGAGTCACAGCCAAGAATGTTTCTGGATGGGTCAAAGGTTTTGTGTGAAAAGTCAGCTGGCTCTAGCACCTTTGGCACAAAGCTCTTTGTTGTGAAGAGGTAGGAATCCCTAGCAAAGGGCTCCACCTCGGGGAATGGGGAGGCCACTTTGTGCCCTCTGAAATAAATTCCCAGGAAGTCCTGGAGGGAACGGCCCTGGTAGGTGCTGGTGTCTGGGCTGATGAGCCCAAAGCGCAGTTTCAGGGACAGCAGCTCTGTCCTGAGGATGGCGTTCTCCTCGCTGAGAGCAGCCAGCTGGCTCTCCATGGCAAAGTCATTGAGACGCCTCTTCTCCCGTGAGCGCTTGGCCGCCTCGTTGTTCTTGCGCCTCTTCTCCCAGTACATGTTGTCCTTCTTCTCATCTGGCATGAACTCCCGCTTGCGCCGGGAGGGCCCGCTCACCTTGCTCTGGAGGAGCTTTTCCTTGGTGTGCTGAAGTGCTAGGTCACTGATGGTGCTCAGCGGTGCCATGAAGTTGTCCATGGTTGCCAATACAGCCCTGGTTCTGCCAGAATTAAAACATAAAACTATTACCACTAAAGTTGCTATTAATTAATACCATGAATAAATTAATATAGCCACGGGACTTCTTTCTGTGTTAGTCACACCACGAACACTGAGTACAGTTAGCACATCGATGCACTCAAATCTCAACGGTGTCTGCGAAGTCCATCATGGGGTACACAAAAAACGTGTACGACTGAGAAGAATTTAAAAGGATACCTTTTGCCAACTCCATGAACAATCACACTTTGCCTACCCGACTTCAGTCAGGATAACAGAAATTGCTCGCACATACTACTTATCTCCCACTGATCTCAAACTGCCCTACACAGGAAGTCAGTCTCATTGCCCCTGTTGTACAGATAAGGAAGGCACAGGGAGGAGAACTGATTTACCTTAGTCACATACCTTAGCAGCTGAAGTAGGATTACAGATCAAGCGCATCTACCTAGTCCCAAATTTTCCTCAAAACCCCTGGTCCTACTCTGGAAAGCTGGATTTGATGACATTTGTGATTTTGACAGGTCTGTAAGCCACTGTGGATGAACAGGATGAAAGTGTGGTCTAGAAGTTTGCAAGTACTTTCATAGTAGGTGCTGAGCAGCAGTACAGCACCATTGGCACAGCTGTCCACAAAAGTGTCCATACTGACCACGGTACATTCCTGACTATGGGAAGAAGCTGGCAGAGAAGATCAGTGATACAGTCTAAGTTGTGAATTAAATTAATAAGAAATCACAGGACAACTGCAGACAGCCGTCACTCCACACATCACCATCTAAGCTGTAAGCTTGCCATAACATGGGGATCTTCCAGGAAAACCAACTCAGCCCTCCTGCCCTGGGATGGAGTGCTGATCAAGTGTGAATGTCTAGAAGTACGGACCTGCATGTGGGCCCTCAGACACCCTCTATACCTCACAGAGACCTAGACAGGGAGCTTAGCATGAGGTGCATCTCACCCTGAAGTTGTCACATCTGATCAGCTGAACTCCCTGGACTATTGTCTACTGGCTGTAAAAGAGCGCAGTGACTAATTCCAGATTAGACCTTGCAAGCACCTTAGTTCAGGTGAGAGGAATCACATCTTGTGAGCCTAACTGAAGTTTGGGGAAAGCTCGTTTGTAGAATCAAGAGGAGGCAACTTTTTATGACAACTCTACAGGATGGATAGGGAAGGAGCAGAGAAGGATCCCAGCTCAGGAATGCTCCACTGAAATACTGCTCAGAACCTAGGTCCCACCTAACAGAAAGCTGGGCCACAGGGAGCAGCCACTTTCATTAGTAATTAATGCACCAAAGCTTAGGTATTTGCCACATTTCCATCCATAAAGCCCCTCATTTTATCCTTCTGACTACGTGATGTTGGGACCCACAAAGACCAATGCACAAATAATGGCTGAGATGCCCTTGACATCATCTGGCAGGTTGCAATACACTTCACTAGCACTGCAATGCTCTCATGGCTTGCCATGAAGCAAGAATAATAATAGTAGCTGTTTATAAATTGCAAAGTGCTTTTCTGAGTCATGGGCAGAACACCAGCAAGGTTCCTGGCAGGGTTGGTCAGAGTGCTGGGGAGAGGAGGGCTGGCTGACATTTTCAGCTGAAAAATTTCCCTCCCCCCTAAGAAAAAATGTTTCTGTCTGAAAATTGCCAGAACTCAGAGGAAAGAAAATCAGCTTAACACCCAAAAGCCAAGCATTATTCAGTTTTTAGCCAGTAACATTCAGTTTGAGCATTTTTGTCTTTCAAACAGCTATTTAGGAATCAGATTAAATGGCCATATTCAGAGGTACGGGCGAAGTGAGAAGTTAAACTCTTTTAGAAAGCCTAGGCCATACATGTTAGTGTCGTCAGATGCTGTAAGCTTGTGAGAATCTGTCATGTGGCTTTTCTGAAAATCAACACAGCTAATAATCAGCATGACTAACAGCCAATATTCTTACTAAATCAATTATGTGACTGACATGATTTGCTCTTTTCTTGCTGATAACCAGCTACAAGCAAACAGAAAGATGTGATTCAAAGACATTGAGAGCACATCACTTTGGGCAGGGACTGTGTATCACTGAGCACAGAAGGAAACTTGTTCAATGAAGGATCTACAGACTCAGAAATGATAAAGACCCATGACTGGGCGCTTCACTTGCTCTTCACAAGCATTCACATCAACGCTAGCCAGAAGAGCTCATGTATCTGTGGAAAACACAAACATTCCTAAACATTGTTTTATACAGTTGAAATATGTCTGGAGTCTTTTGAAACTTCCCGGTGCTCTTCACTTTCCAAGTATCATGTAAAAGACCCCATTTGAATGTCTAGTTTTCCAAGAGTGACTAGTGATTTCTTAAGAATGCAACTTCAGAGATCATGAAGAGGACAAAAGTTTGGAAACAAAGTACTCTTTGTGCTTACTTGCATAGCACAACTATTTTTGTTTTCTTGCATAGCACTTGCTGAAAATCATATCCCTTTTTAAGGTATCTCAAGCTAGCGCTCAACAAATGAGGCATTAAAGACCACTAGAGGATTTTGAAAATCAAACAATGTGAGAATGAACAAGAAGGAGATCCGTCATATACACAAAGAGTTAAATACGTATCGTACAGCAGAAATGTGAACACCGAGCCTAAAACTGCTAATCTTCTGCAGAAGCTATTTGATTAAGTATTTTGTTGCTTGCAGGCAAAATATCTGCTATTTATTTCTACAGATTTAAAGGCCTTCAGTATTGGCAAGTTGTAATCTACTGTGATCTCTGCACAATGCAGACCTGCAAAATAGACAAATCCTCATCTATTTGCTGTCCGGGTTTGTTCAGCGTGACCAGAGCTGTGTTCTGGTTTAAATCAGGACAAGTTCCAGGAAAGTACTCTCTATCCAAATCAGTGTGATTTTGTAATTAAAAACATTTGGAATGCATTTGTTTTAATTTATTTGTAACTCTTTGAGATCTCAAACAGTATGCAAAGGTTCTGAGAGTAACTAAAGACCAAAACAAAGAATTTCCTTTAGCATGAATATGTTTGGGGTAATTCCTCCGGTTTTTGATCAAAATTACTCCTGATCTCAAAGCATCAAAGGGAGAATTTCAATGAGTGTACCTGTGGTTTCTGACAGCGTCAAGAGGCAGAAATATGCTATTGTTTCGGGGCTTAATCACTTACCAGGAATTTTTCAGGTTGGTATTTGACGTGACTTCTTTGTTGAATGAGTCAAAGACGAACAGGTGGCTTTTTCACTGTGTAAACTCATCACCCGCACTGCGCAAAGTAGGTTGTCTTCTCCCTGTCCATCTCTTGCTCCTGGTGCCTGTCCTTAGGAGATCCTATAAGAAGTTTCAAGATTGCTATAACCAACACTCACTGTTCAACATAGCTGGGAAGCACAGGAAATAAAAGGGACCCAAAAGAGGTATTTACGAGACAGAACAAAAAAAAGTAACAAAAAAATGAGCTCTTCTTTCCAGCAAACTCATCTCAGCACAGTTGTTTAACCCTTCCCAGATTTGTTTAATCCCTCACACTCTGATCCACTATGGTGGGAGTTTCCTGAAGACCCCAACCTAATGCTGCCCGGATGGAAGCAGATGGAAGTGAAGCAGGGAGAAGTGAGGGCTGAGTCCAGGAGAAGAGGCAGGAGTCAGACTGGAGGCACAGTTGTACTCACCTGGAGGTGGGGAAGGTTTGGAGAGAGTTTGGGTGAGAAGTAGAAGGAAGGGGAAGTTCTTATCGGAGGCAGGATCTGGCCTTTTAAGGGCAAGGGATGAAGATTTAGCTGGGCCAACATGTGAAAGCATTGAGTCTGAGGCCACAGAGCCTAAACTCTACCTGTTATTTATGTCTACAGCCCACAAAGTCTCACATATACCCACACAGCATTTGTCTCAGGAGTCTTCAAAAGTGAAGGCTCCAGCAATCAAGCACACAAGGTGTCATACAGCTTGTACGCACAAGCAGAAGTGGAAGCACTAATATTAGTAAAGATGGTAGAACCGTTTTGGTCAAGTGCATTACGCAACCAATGTTTCCTATGGTGCATTAGTACGTATTATTTCTGTGGCAATCACTTAATGACATTCTGCTGTGTGTAAATCTTTGCAGGACAACAGCCATGCTATGTATCATCTGTATCCTAAATGGAAGAGAAAGCACCAAAAAACGTTTTAACACAATGATGGTGCTCCCTCGTTTTTCACTTCTGATTTGCACTAAAGCTGCTAGTTCTGTTCACACAGAGCGTCTTTCTGAAGCCCGGCGTCGCTGGACAGAGCAAAAACCTTTCCAGTCTCCTATTTTTCTGAGCAGACAGAAAGAAAGCCACATTTTTATGTAAAGACTCTTAAATACATGCATTAAAAACTATCCTTACCACCCCTACACTGCATCTGATCAGTTGGGGTGCTGTCCAAGGATAGAAAAGTTGAACTCAGCAAAGATTTGCCTCCAGGGTTAAATACTTTGATTATCACTTCAGTCTGTATAGGAGAAAAACACTGCAGGGGATGCTTACGGCTGTGCAGGGCTGAACGTGTAATGTCTTAGTGTAATTCCAGCACTAAACCATTTATAACTCCGTGAAAACGTCAGCGTGTTATATTGAGGTTTTTGTACATGCACTTGACTGTTTGAAAGACTCTCCTTTCTGGTTAAACGGCTTTCAGTCCACTAACAGAAGGCCATGTTAGGGCTCAGGCTTCAGAGGTTTGGTTCAAATGCAACTCCCCTTCTTTCTCTTATCTCCACCCTGAGCAGCAGCTCAGAGCAGACTCTGATGAATTGTACTTTCCAGCAGGTTGTACAAAGCCCTCCTGCAAAAACATGTATCTGACAGGAACTGCTTCACTGCAGATATACAAGAAGATACACACTTTTCTTTAAACAAAACACACTGCCTCATAAAGCAGTGGTGAATCTCACTTTTTTGTAATAATAAGTCAAGCCCTCAACTCTCAAATTACTTTATTCTTTTTCCCAAGGATGCAATAAAATTCAAATAGTTCCAGCAAAATGCAACCAGAACAAGCATAGATTTAAAATAGTTTCTGTGCACAGAAATGCTAACTCATTATTTCTCAAGAATAACGAGCATGTGCTGGAATTACCAGGCAGTGGATTTCAAAGAAAGAAAAGGAAGCACGTCTTCATGCAACATAAAATTAAAATTTGTAGTTTGTTGCCTTGGAATAGTCTGGCCATCAAAAATAAAAGAGGAATCAAAAAAAGATAAGACAAAAGATCACACCAGGCAGATCTCTGAGCTGGCTCAATCTAATCATTCTTATACCCTGAAATACTGGGTGAATTTGAGTATTACGTAAATTTGCAGTGAGTGGGTTATAGAGGCTGTAGAACTGAACTGTAGATGTGGCTCTCACCTTTTCTTTGAATTAGAAGAAGAAGAATTTAAGTCCAAGTATAAATCTACGTATATTTACGTTACAAAGGAAAAATCAATGTAATTTAGAAGTACAAACAGTGACTTAGTAATTCTTCCCTGTATTACAGATTTCTTTTCTTTACTCTGAAGTGAAAATGTACTATTTACAAAAAAAAAAAAAAAAAGGTAATTTAAAATGGTTGATTTAATTTGTTGTGGTAGTGAAGTCCTTCCCATTGCATGCACAGATCTCAGCACATATTGAATACTTGATTTTAAATACGACTTTTAAAACAAACAAAAGGAAGAAATCTTCCAACTTTTTTTTTTTTTAAACATATAATTCCATTGTGCAATTAACTACCCCAGTGAAAATTTTTGGATCAAACTTTGATTTCCAGCATCCTTACTGCACTTGATTCAACACCCATATACATAAGAAGCAATCCATAGAAACATCACTGGACTTTACTCTAACTTTACCATAGTAAAACTGGGAACAGAATTTAGGATTTAAGGAGTTTAAATCGGCACAAAGTTTAAGCCAAGCTACTCTTGCTTTATGCTGATGTAAATTAGCTTGATCGTTGCCCATTTTTTCACTCTTAAATTATGCCAGCTTAAACTAAATCAGAACTCAGCTGTTAATCTCAAGCTGCTCTACTACTTCAGCATCTAACCCACAGGAGTTTCTCAGAATTTACCCTGATAAAATGAGATAATAAACAGGCCCCAATGAGCATGGCATGATCTACAATAGAAACCTCTGAAAACTTCTGCCAGAAACACAGTGCTGTACAAACACTGCACTGTAAGCACCTCAGTAAACAAGTTTCGGTCCTCTCTGCTGCTGTGCTGCGGTTTGGTAGTACCTTACAATGCTCTCTAAACCTACTGGCCTATTTAAGATAAAAGCATATCATTCTAATTACTCATATTCCTGATTATTTCACATTCATGCTAAAGCAGTGGTTAGCAGGTGCTGTTGAGGAAAATGTATTACTCTCTTTTTGCATTTCAATGGGAGACGGCTTGGTCTATTGACTGAAGCAGACAGATGGGGAGAAAACAGAGCAGAACCTACTGACCTGCTTTCCTGAGCTCCAGGACAACTGCTTCTGCAGTTGATACTGACAGAAGGATTGCTCTTGCTGGGGAAGCTTTAAACTCATATACGAAACAAAACTGACTCAGAAACAACTAGAATATGCCAAAGTCACGTATTTGCTGCATGTCTATTTTGAAAACACACAAATGATTGTTGGCTCACGCTGCCAAACGTTGCTGCAAGTCTGTCAATGTATTGTGATGCCTTTACAGACAGAGCTTCAAAACTGTGCATTTTCACCGTAAGGGCCAGGTGTTCTAAAGCCTGGTTTCCACAGAAGCTTTGCACTCAGTTGGGTACTTGTTTGAAAATCAGATTCCAAGACCCCATAAAAATGCTCAGGAGTGGATCACTATTAAAATCTGGCCACAGCCTCTGAAACTGTAGAGAAAAACTTGATTTTCAGGGGTCTGAAAGACACATTCAACTTTCTGGTGTACGAAAATTCTAGGCTCAGAGAGATTAAATCATTGCCTTTGGGCCTTAATCACAAGAGGGTGTTGGTTAGGGTTGAATTGTAGTTTTGTCTTTTGGTCTTGAGGTATGAGATTTCAAGTGATGTGAACCTACCCAAACTTATCAAATCACCTGCAGCAGAACTGCCGGTTCTTACAGCTTGTAAACTGTATAAACCTTCCTCGATTCCTCTGTACTTGTGGTCAAAGCCCATGCCACTGTGGAGGCTGCACTGCCCATGGTAACTAGCCTCAAAGCTAGCTCAGGTATTGCTCAGTGTTGAACAAACCGACCTCTAAATTTTACTGTGTGTCTACAACGGACTGTAAGACTGGAAATATTCTGAAAACCTCCTAAAACCACAAAGTTACTGATGATTCTTTGCAACCTACAGAGTTTTGCAGTTCTTGCTCTGCAAATCCCTCGGTGTATGCTGCTGATCAATAAAGAAGTCTTCACAGTGTTTGCACCACCCAGCTTGCCTCTGCCCTCAAGACACCTGCCCCCTTCAATGTAAGATAGCGCATAAATGTATTTTTTCCTCTGGGAAACCACTTTAAAGAAACCCCTTTTCTTCCTCAGTATTATTTCATGGTTTCGGTGATTCGGTGATTCGGTGATTACGCTTGGCTGGGATAGTTTAGCTGAATTCCGAAATATGGGATTCTGAAACTCAAGTGTTTCAGCTGAAGACACAAAATAAGTCAGTATTTTCAGATCATTTTTGCTGACATTTTTAAATGACAACTGCAACTTTCTTTGGAAAGCAGGCTACAGCTGAAAATCAGGCTGGATACACCTGAGTATTTTATAGACATTTTTTAGTTGTCTTGTTCCTTCAGTTTCAGCG
The DNA here is from genome assembly GCA_013399475.1 of Chauna torquata. NCBI lineage: Eukaryota > Metazoa > Chordata > Aves > Anseriformes > Anhimidae > Chauna > Chauna torquata. The sequence goes on from VXAL01000130.1 coordinate 40,234, forward strand.
CCTACCAAGTAGACCCTGCTCCAGGAACATACGAAGCACGGATAATGGAATTGTGCCTTTTTCACTTGCAACTTCTGCACCGCACAATGCACGGTAGCGTAGAGTTAGCTGAGCTATTTCATTTGGATGCAGTGATGCTGAGACAGACCAGAGTTCCCCCAAGCTAACTCATGCCAACGAGATCAATTGGGCTACACTAGCACCGCGAGGCCACATTTACTGCTGCATCTTGTCTACTGGCAGCACGCTCATGCACATAGTGCACAGATTTGCAAGACCAGACCTCATACTCTATCAAATCTGTGTCACATCACTTATAGTAAAGCAACAAATAAGACATTAGAAGATTATGCCACACAGCGGTATAGACGGCAGGTATGAACCTGTTAATTCTCGTGTACGCACATTTTAAGTGGCAGCTTTTGGCCTTCTATGCTACCAGGAAGGTGGGCCTGCATTTACCTTGGTGTAACGCAGGAGTAAGTCTTGTTCAGCCACCGGGCCTTCGCTCACACTGCTGGTGGCAGAAGTTGGCGGTGGATGTCCGCACGCTGCGTGCCGCTGGCGGTATGTGCAGCCCTGCGCAGCTCTCTGCCTTGCTCTGCCTACCCAGGGATGGAAAATTCCATCTGGTTCATACTGAATCTGACAAAAACTGCTGTCACAACAGTTTCTTTAAAAGTGAAGATCAATTCATGAAGATAAGCTCATAATTATCTGAAAAAGTTACCCCAGATGTTATGGCAATGCCTCATCAAGAGGAAGAAATGAGAGGCGGATTAAACCCACAGGTAAGTCCCTTCCTCCCCATAGTGCAAAAATGTCGTTGCAGGCTACGAAATCAATGAGGCCTGAGCATGTGTTTAAAATTAAGCGTAGGCTAAGAGCTTTTTATGAGACAAAGCCATAACTGCTGGCTTAAGCAGGGCTGCCATTGACTTTCGTGAGTCTGTGGCTTTCAATCTTGGAAACGAGAAGTCAAGAACCACCACGAAAAAATTCAACACCTTCCTGATCTTTCCTAGACGTAATCACCCGTGGTTAGTAAGTCTCAAGGACATATGAAATCCCCCCTTTAAAAACTGCGTGCAATCATTTGTAAATGACAAAATCCCCCACTCTGTAGAAGCTGCAAAGATACTGCTGTCACAGAGTTAACAACAATACTTTAGGAGGAAAAGCAAAGCAAACCCTGCTAAAAACAACGACGTCCCCCTCATTTTCAAAATTCAATCCCTACCAAACACCAGCCATCAGAAAAGAAAGCCTTCTCCTATAGCTGATACTCCTGACGCCTTCCTTCACCTTTTCGTGCATCTGTTTCAAAATGCCCATTCCAAAAACATTTTCTTTGGCCATGAAAACTTTCAGGACCTGCTTGATTCCCCATTCTCCTGCTCCTTGTGTGGTCAAGTTGCAAAATACTCCTGATTTAGAAAACTGAGTTAGGCCTTCAGCCTGTTGCTGAGCCTTAGAGACACACATACGCAGCAGAGCCCCACCGCATTTTGCTAACCCAGCAGTGCTGTCATCCAGGTCCCAGCCCTAAGAAACAATTTTGCTGTGAGTGAACAAACCACGGCCGAGCTCTTCTACTTGTTCTCGCAGTCTTTTCCTGCTCCCAGCTCTAGCACAAGCACGTCCAGGATGCAGGACTGATCACAGTATCCGTTTTTAAGAACTTCTTTAAGATCCTAAATAAAACCCATGTCATTTCTTATCCTTCTGTTTCAGAATGAGAAACTGATGCTCATAAAATAGAAATCATTTTCACTAAGGCGTATGGAAGTAGCCGATCAGGAGCGAGCATGGAAAGGACCACACACTTCCGTGCACAGTGCCTTTCTCATTGTTTTCTGGCAGGAAGACCCTGTCCCTTTATTCTTTTGCAGTAGTCCCATCAAAGGATCAGATGCTCTATAAAAGCTCTCCTTTTTCTTTTTGAAGGAAGCAAGCCATCACTACTGGCTTGTCTTGAAGGTTGCCGGGCCTCCTCCACCCTCTGAAGTGTGTGCAAAGGGCACCCACTGCAGAACGTGATCATGTTTCTCATTCATTAACTCTTAATATCAAGATTTTCCATCAGAGGTTTCCCTTTCACTCTGCTATCACAGGAAATAAATGAAACTTTTGAAGATTTTGCAAGGCAGAGTCATGCATCGGCCACCTTCTGCCTGAGTTTCTATAATACACAGAGCTGGTGGCAAACCCACTTGTACTAAAGATGAAACTCCTCATTGCAGTCCCAACTCATTGAGTTTCTCTGTGCCCAAAGCAACAGGGTGCTGCTTATCAGCACTTTATCAGATTCAAAATATATACTTCTGGGTAACTGAAGTGAAATGGTTATGTAAATTCACCTGCTCCAGTCCTAGAAATAATATTACTAGCTTAAAACTGATTGCTGCAGTTTCTCTTTAAAATCATCAGAAAAGAAGATGAGGCTCTAAATTAGGACTTTGGGTTTCATCTGAAGCTACACTGGAGGCAAATGTGGAGTGCCTCTACTAATGCTGTACGACTTATTCCAGATTTCATCCAGAGCAACAGAAATCAGCAGTCAGGCTACAATGTTTTTTACAGAAATCAGCAATAGAAAATGATCTTTCTGTTCCATCCCTTGGGTTATTCCTTGCAATATTATTATGCATGGTATGCTTTCACTAGATGGAAGCAGTACGAATTTCTGCTTAAACTTCTTGACCACACAAGAAAATAGAGAAAGATACCCTTCGTTATCAAAACACTAAGCCAAACTTTGCTATTAATGGCATCTTATCTGACTTTCTGCTGTTAATTGCATCTTACCTGACTTATTGCACAGGTATGAAAAAGGAGGGAACTGTGACACAAATTCAGCCAGAATGTGTGGCACAAACTTCAGCTAGGCAGAAGTCAGCATACTCACCGGCGCATTTGCTCTTACCGGGAGCTCTTTGCTCTGCGAGATCCCCAGGAGCACAGGACCACTCCTTGCCTCCCTAAGCACTGATGCTCAGGGAACACATCACCCCCCAGCCAGCACAGCCACTTCGACACGGTAGCGCAGCAAGAGCACACATCAAAGCCATACTACACAATAAGCTAGCCAGGAGGTGGAGGACAACACTGCAGCCAAGGGAAACTGTGAGAAATTTCAAGGAGCAAGAGAGGGTAAACAGCAAAAACTGATGTGTGCTCTACAGGCTTGTACGTCAGTGAAAACGTCAGGGCAGGCATCATAAGGATGAGGCCAGGTCCTGCAGTCCTTCCTTGCAGGTGGGCAGATGTTTTAGTTTTGCTTAGATGAAAAATCCTGAAGCTTAATAAGATTTTCATAATATTTGCTGTTTTCCTGAAAGCCTCTGCTAGCTGAGGTTACCTCATTAGGTGGGAATCTAGCTTTCAATTACAGACATATATGTTTAGCTCTTGTGGATGCAAACAAAGGATTAAAACTGTAAATGTTGAATCTCAAAAACATGACAAATGGAAAGCTTCCCTTCGACAACAACAACATCAAAAAAACAACCCCACAAACAAAACAAAAACTAAAGCTCTTCACAATTTGATTTTACCTCTCAACATCACTTGATTTGAGGGAACCAATTCTTAAGTTTTTAAAAACATGTTGCAAAGAAGACATCTTTTTAAGTCAGGGCTGGAATGTTTTCATAATATTGTTCATGATTTAGAGTCTCTTTACTGGAGGATTGCACTTCTGAGACATCTTAGAGGATGTCTGAATTTAAAAAGTGGTCTTTTTTAAACAAAGCCTATTAAGTTTGGCAAAAGAAATGTCAAAGTCTGGAGTCATTAGTCTTTCCTGAAACACTGCCTGATGACTGCAGATTATTCCATTGATGCTGGCATAGAAGTCTTCCTACAGTTAGTTACTGCAGTAATTATTTCTCATAAGCAGAGATGCTAGACATGCGATAATTAGTGTATAACATGCTTATGAACTGTATTTTCCTTCTGCTGACAAATCTTTGAACGTCCCCAAGAAATTTAGCCTGTCATAAGCCACAGCGTAGGAAAGCTAAAATTTAGGGTGGTAAAAATTGACCATATCTAGGTATTTCAAAAATTTCAAGTCTTCTATTCTGCGTGACACAGAAATGGCATTCGTTGCAAGTAGTAGCAGGAGGTTCCAACCTTCTGATGTGCCTCTCAGTTGTCCTTCTGATAGGTTTTTTAGTCAACAGAAGAGTTATTTACTGACATACTATCTTTAAATCTTGAACAATCAAAGCAATGCTGGCTACTAAACTTTTTTTGGTATTACGCGTGGAAGGGATTTAAAAATAATCTTGTTCAAAATGTCCATACTTCATATATAGAGTAGTTTTGGAGAGCAGATACTTGCATGTTTCAGCTACACGTGAACAGACCAGAATCATTCATTCAAAGCTTCTTGCCCCCCCCGCCAAAAGAACGCAGCAAATTGAAATTTCATATTTTATATCGCTCAAACCTCTGAAATCATAATATACTTGATTTTGCATGCTACATCAGTAAACACAGCAAGGAAAATGCACGTAATAGTACCATAAAAGCCACAAAGACTTGGGGTGCAAAACTTGCTCTCAGATACCATCATTACCTTTTGATAGGTGGAGCAAACCTGCCCCCCAGGTCTGAATTCTGTTATGTAGGTATCAGCTATACAGAGCAGAAGAAAACATTTTGCTAGGAATGTAAAAAATATTCAGAGTTGTGAAGTTACAGTATTGATCTCATTACACTGTCTGCATTACTTTTGTCCCGCTGTCTATTTATTTTATATACCTGAATTCCCTCTTCAGATGCAAACTGCAGCTCATGTTGGCATGACCTACAAGACAGCTGCACAGAGAGTCCTTTCCATGACTGAACTGAATATCTGCAATACTCTTTCTATGGGTTTAAGAGAAAGCACTTTGTTTTCATCTGAAATTAAATGTTTCAGGATAGTTAACCATTCTTCTATCTTAAGGAATTGATTAATTTCAACATGAAAATGCCTGTTTGAAATGAAAATTCGTAACATTTTGCTTCATAAATTTGAAGTAGAAGTTGTTCAGAAGCATTTTGACTCTTTCGAAAAACAGCTCCCATTTTTTTAGTCAAAATTTTTTTGTCAGTGAAACTCATTTAAAACCAGTTTTAGGGTCACTAATATGTCATTGCTTTTTGAATGTAGTATGTCACAAAAAAACCTACCCAATTGTAATCTGTGAGGTCTAAAAATACCCAAGGGTGATTTCCTTTCCTGTCTTCATAGTTATTAGTATAGTGTCAAACAATACATATGCACATTACGATGTAGGTAACGTTAATTTAAATTTTCTTAAATGAAGAGTAAACCTGGAAAACTGGTTGCTTCTGCTAGTCCAATCTTGCTTTCTAAAATCTATAATGACAAAAAATACAGCTTGCAAAAGCAATTAAAACAATGTTACTCCCATTTTCAAAAATAACCTGTGAAATTCAGGAGCCAAATCTACAAAGAAAGTAAATGGGATGTGGCACTGTGGTGGTAGCTCTTTCAGATATCTACAATCTATTTTCTAAAATTATGGAGAGATGTAGGTATCTAAATCTCATTGAAAATTAATGAGCCCCCTAAATCTGGTGAACTGGAAATGTGAATTGTCTTACGATGCAAGAAATCCCAGAGCCAACTGGGAATGGAGGTGAGCTGGAGAATCAGGTACAAGGACTGGGAGCGCGGGAAAAGGAATAGGCATCAAAAGGCCTGGAGGTAACAGCACAAAGTATGAAAGAAAATTGGAAAAAGTTAGAGGCGGTGCTTTTAAATCCTTTTGTAAACCTCATCAATGTGCTCTGCGAAATGTTTAAATCCAAGAAGATTTTGCAAATTTGACTTTTAAGGAAAAAATGCATCTTTTTGTTTTTCAGATAAGTTGGCACACGCCACTGGCACTGAAAGTCACTGAATGTGAAAGAAAACTGGGTTCTTCCCACAATCTTAATTTATTTATTTAATGACAGAACTTTTCAGATAATTTCACTAAATCTTCCGAAAGAGTTCCTTAGCATACATTTGATATTAATTTACTACTACCATGTGTCTGCTAGCAGTAACAAGACTCGAGCTGGAACTGCATTTTATGTTGCTTATATAAATAACCAAGCAATTATAAACAGCGGATTGAGGTTTGGCAGATTTGCAACATCCAGACAGATATGCATCTCTGTCATATATGAGTGTCACTTGCTTTTTCAACAAATACACACTGGCTCATTAACTTGCATTTTATATCTACAATCTTGCCCCTTATGTAGAAGGGGAAATTTGGTTAATTCTGCAGAATTCAAGATGACAGTTTCATTTTCTTTTGCATATCAGCTTTTCACTCTAGAGGTTTCTCTACTGCATATTAGCTTACGATGACTATAAAGTATAAAAAGAATACTTATTTTTGCATTAGACAGAAAGCAGAGAAAGGGCTAATGCTACGAATGTGACTTGAAAAGATTCGAATGTGCCATGATTTTTGTGTGGCAAGGGACGCTCGAGGTACCTGAGGGAGCAGTCCTGTGGGATGGGTGGCCCAATTACTCCGAGACAGCAGGACCTGTCTGCACGAGCACCTCAAAAGGCCTATTGACAGCACATCCCCAATTGCCCTTGTAAGCAGCATTAACAAGAAACACTAGGGATACTTCTGCCTGCAGTGGAGGAATTGCTGTTTTGGAATTCACTGGAAGAGTAGGAAAAGTGGCTTCAAGGCACAGCCTTTGGTTTTGTGCTTACAGATCATGCAGTAGCATTCAGCTCTGGCTGCTGCTTTCTGCACCATTTTAAAGCGTTTCTAACACCAAAGACTGCCCATGAAGTGGAAGTCTGTGAACCCACTAAGTTCATGACTATGGCACTCATCCTTCTCTTTAAATAATATAATTAAAATATGTAATGTTTTATCTTCTTCACTGTAAAATTATTTTTTTGCGGCAGCAAAATAACGACAGTGAATCCTGGGTGGAAAAAGGGCGGTTAAATACTCCCTTTTTTTGCATAAAAATTTTATGACAGGTGTCAACTTTAAAATTCAAAACCAAAACTACTTCATCACAAGCTTCAGAAATCATACACAATAATTTTACACCTTCTTCTAGGTATAATAAATATGCATCACCTGACACTTGCCTTTATATAAATTCCCTGAGTGCCTTTGGAATAGTTTTCTCTCTTTCTTTCTCTCTCAAACTTGTTTCAGAAGGGGAAGTCTGAGAGGTAGAGGGGGAAATGACAACTACCCCTCCCCGTCTTTGAGATGAGATGCAAAAGCTTTTTCAAAGCAAGAGAGGAAAAGGCTTGTCTCCAGAAGCTTTGTGAACTGAAGAAACCACGTTAAAAGCTGAGCAATGATAGAAAGAAACGAACAATCCGACATAGTGTTAATGATCTTTTAAACAGTTTTCAACATCTGGATCATTTGAATTTTTTAGCTATGCTCAGAGTGCTTCTAATATGGCAAATAACATAGTGAAGGGCATCTGCATCATTATCTTCCCCATATGGAGTATGCAAAGGGAAAGCCAATTATGCAGATTTTGAAATATAGGATGAGGTTTTCTGCACAGGTTTGCAGCTAGGGACTCAAGCATCCAAAAGTGTCACAGGAAGGAAAGGATGAGGAGGCAGGGGATGGAAGCAAAAGGTTTGAAGCACATACAAACCAGCTAGAACAAAACTGGTTGTTTTGTCAGTGCAAGCTCACCAGCTTAGAACATTCATAGCAGAGATATGGTTAAAACATAAAACGGAGCAAATGCAGGGACGTCCGCGACAGCTGTTCTTGGCCTAGGCAAATATTCACTCTGTAATAACCACAGGTTTCACCAAGGCCAACTCAACTGCCTTTCCCAGCCTTGTCATCTCTGCAAGCAAAGCTTTGTACAGATGTGCAAACAGCTGGGTCCTCCTGCTGCGGTGGGAGCCGAGGAAGCCACCTTTCCACTATGGCTCGTCTGTGGAGATGGTGTCGACCTCTCTCTTTGGAGCTGCAAATCCAGCACCATGTTGTTATCGAGCTCTACCACTGTGCTGACTGCCATAGGCATGCTAGGTGATGCTCTAGAAACAACAAAATCTGCCCAATGCAAGAAATAAATTCTTCCATGCTCTCACAGCCAGGCAAATGCAAGATCAAGAACAGGCAATAAAAATTTCTGACCGCTACAACAAAGCAAACATAGTAGAAACATAAAACAAAATCCACAAATACAACCACTCCATCACGCCCCACCAAGGATGGGAAGAGAAACTAGGGAGGAAGGTACAAGGCACTGCAAGATGGTGAGTGTGTGTGCACCCATGTATGTGCGCATATAGGTGTTGGTATGTTGGCAGGTAGGAGTGCTGAATGTAGGGAGTTTGGAAAAAAGGCAGATTCAGGGACAGACAGGAGTGGGAAAGCATGGTATGCATAGAGATAACGTATAGGAGAGAGAAAGGAAGGAAAGAAAAGAAAGGAAAGAGAAGAAAGGAAAAAAGAAAAGAAAAGAAAAGAAAAGAAAAGAAAAGAAAAGAAAAGAAAAGAAAAGAAAAGAAAAGAAAAGAAAAGAAAAGAAAAGAAAAGAAAAGAAAAGAGAAAGAGGAAAAAGAAAATGGAAAAAGAAAAAAAAGAAAAAAGAAAAGAAAAAAGAAAAAAGAAAAAGAAAAAAAAAGAAAATAGAAAAAAAGAAAAAAAAAGAACAAAGAAAAAAAAGAGAAAAGAAAGCAAAAAAAAAAAGCCAGCAATTTTCACTGCGAAAGTCACCCACTTTTCAGGATGGCTAGCAGGGGCTAGGGACCAGCACAGGCACTGTTTCCTGCCAGAGCTCTGCTGCCTTCTTTGCCCCACAGCACCTGAAGAAGCCCCGGTGCCTGAGCTCCCTCTCGCTGCCTGGCCAGGACTCACCTTGCGGATCGGACGCGGCAGCCGGGGTCATCCAGCATCGGCACCCAGCCCAGGAGCGCCCAGGCAGGGCGAGGGGCGCGACGAGCTCCTCCTCTGCCGAAGGCTGCCTCAGCACTCCCTTGCTTGTGGCAGCCCTGCCCTGAGAAACATGTCAGTGGGTCAGTGAAGATCTCAGTTTTTTGGTTTGTTTTTTTTTTTTTTTGCTTTTGCTTTTTTTTTTTTTAACTTTTTTGCATAACCAGGTCCCAGGAAACCTGGAGTCATGCAGTGATTACGTAAGAGGCGGTGGCAGGCGGTGGCAGGGCAGGCGGCATTGCGGGGGTCAGGTGGCTTCGGCGGCACAGCTGCTTTCGAGCTTTCGCAAAGCTTCCCGTTAGCATTTACACCTAAAACGCTCGTCAGCCCCTGCGGCGGCAGTGAGGGGGGTGGCCTCTCTTCTGAGCTTGAACTTTAAGAAACTACTGTAGGTGTTGAGTCACTCAGAAACCGAAGCAGTGAGCGCCTCATGCGCACAGGAGGCCACATCTGTGAGGGGCAGAGGTGGCAGCCCGGCGGAGCCCCGCTGGGGAAATGTGATGGGGAAGGAGGAGGGGAGGCCCACGCTGCGCATGTGACGGATGTGGGGAGAAAGATCCCGTGTTGGATAAGAGGCAGGACAAGTTGATACAGCACAAATAGATAGGTCCAGAGAGATTCAGGGCTGCTTCAAGTCACCTCCGGCAGAGCCCTCCTCCCTGCCAAGCCCCAGCACCTGCTCCCACCTCCTCATGCTTCTTCCACCCGCTCCCACCTCCCAGAGCTGTCCCTGCGGCACTGAGGGACACTGGGAAGGGGCTGTCCCTGCCTCAGGCTCTGCCAGTCCCCGAGGCAGCGGGCAGTGCTCACCCCGCCATCTTAGGTGCTCCTCAAGGTGTCACGGCTCCATGGAGGCCTCAGTGAGCGCGTTCCCTTTGCGGAGACATGTCCTGAGGCAGCCACAGGCCAGTGGCCACGTCCTCGTCAGCTGGGGTACGATGGCCGCTGGACACAGCCGCCTGGCCACGTGGGCCCATCTTGTTGCTTTCTGTGAGGAGCTGGTGGCGGGGTTTGCACTTAAACCCCCAGGTGCTGCACCGGGGCTTCTTGCTGGCCTCAGTGGCTGGCCTGAGGACGAGGAGCTCATGCACAGAGGTGACTGCGCTCACAAGGTACGTAAAATGATTTAATATACTTCTTTTAGAGCACGTTGGAATATTTATGGCTGTCTTCCCTCACAAAAGAACAAAGTTACTCTTGGTGGTTGCTTCACTGTGGAAGGCAGCCCCACTCCCTGCACAGACTGGCATAGAGGTTTCAGCACAGCTTGGCCAGCAGCGCCCAGGCAAGGGGCCACAAGGCTGGTTGATTTGGGTTGAAATCCCCAGCTTTATGATCTGTCTGACAAAGGAGGCTGTGCACAGGAGACTGCAATGGGAAACGTCAGACTGGGGCTCAGGTGCAGAGCGCAGGCTGGCCTCAGGGGACAGAATTCCCTGTCAGAGGATGATAATGAGGGAAAGGAGGAGGCATTGTCCTTGACACTTATCCGTGCCTCTTGTGCCACGTCTGTGATGTGGGAGATGTTACACACTTCTGTGCCATCCTCCAAGAGCTATCTATAGCTCCTAGATATTATTACCCCTCCAACCGTTGGGACAACTTACTAAGTTTTCTTCAGGAACTCTGAAATCGTAGACAATACAAGGAAAAACAGCTATCTGGGGGCAGCAGGCCACATGATATACCAGTGACTGAGCGTGATGCCAAAGCCTTGTTCTTTCACACGGGATGTGGCATTCATTCCTTATCTCTGTCCATGGCTCTCACCGCACCAGTTTTTGGATGTGGTTCATTATTGATGAAGTATTAGCACACAGCAAAATACTGTGCTAAAGATAGCCACAGCTAATTAATTGATTCTAATAAATTAAATTCTCCCTCTGAATTCTTTAACGTAGCAGGTTACAGCATCCTTCACTGATGTTTCTGCTGCTATTTTAAGCAGGCATTATATCCTGCTGTCCACATCTCACAGCTTGCAGGAGGTTTGCTCACAGGTTATAGTTTAGAACAAACCAGCTTCTTCCCTCGGGAGGAAATACAGGTACAAAACAGGCGATAGTTTGCTTTGGATCAGGACTAACTCTGCAATGTGAATCACAAAGATAGTACAGATGATGGGTGCAGATCTGATCTTTCAGGTGAGTCAGTGGTATTGCTCTATACGTTTAAATTCCTGATCAGTAAAGTGAGAATATTAATTGGTTAGGCTGCAAATTTTATGGTGCCAATACTTTCTTGCTACACGCTGCATCTGCCTTGGCAGCACTAGAATCTTATTCGTGCTTGTGCTTTCCATTGTAACACAGCGATGAAGTTCTGCTGATACAACTAAGCTTCATTTAGCTGGACAGGCTTATAACTTGTCATACATACCCCTGGGACAGGGAAAGAAGGATCTAGCTCTGCTGAGGAGTCAGTGCAGTCCAGAGAAGCAGAAATCACTGTTGTGGTCTACTTTACCTGTTTGTAAACCTGTCAATAGCCTGTGCCACCTGGTGGACACCAAAAATGAAACACAGAGATGCACTGGAGTGAAATAAATTTTTGCTGAAAGCACAAATACTGCCTTGGGACCCAGATGCCCAACCCACCCTGCACCAATCCCTTGAGGTGGAGTGTAAGTGCAGTGGGGACTGAACCTCCCAGCTCGAGAGGTACAAATGGGCCTGGAGATACACCGCTATAAACTTTTAAAAGAATCAATGTGGAGAAGGTGGCCCTGTATGCCATCAGGGTTTACTGTTTTATAGCAAGAATTAATGTGGCTCTCTCCAAGGTGAATATGCCTGGCTGCATGCACAAGTCTGTGCTGCTCACTGGCACATGTTCGCCATGTGCAGTGAGTTAGCTAGCTAAGTCCTCACAGTCCAGGAAGGGACAGGAGTCTTATCAGAAGTCCTGAACTCTGTGACTGGTTTGATCCAACCCCATTGCAGGGGAAAATTTGATTCATTCCAGTTTCATTCATATCAGTGGGTGTTAGCTTTTACAGAATCTCTTTTCAAATGAATTTAAAAACTGCCAGAGTATAGCTTGTTTGCCTTTTTAATTAAAATGAATTTAAATGAATTGAATTAAAATGTGCGAAGGCATTGAAGGAACCAAGGAACCTAGATCTTAGTCTTCTGGGTAACATACTTTAAAGTTGTTCTGGATGTTTGGCTGTATTATATTGGTAGACTGAATTTCCTTGAGCCTTCAGCAGTAAGATTTCAGCCTGAGGGCCACAGGCACTTGTATATCTGAAGTGGCCATTAAACCCTGTCTCCATAAAGTTGACTTAAATCTTTTTTTGACAGATTCAGGCAAGATTAGTGTGAGCAAGGGAGGGAGCGAATCCTCCCTCCCAGGACAGCAGGCCTGGGAGGAGGCTGAGCTGTAGAGGTCACTCTTCTCCCTCGTTGCTCCCAAAAGTGGAAATCAAGGTACTATTGATCTCATTTAACTTCAGATATCTGCAAAAGCAGGGTTTCTACATGCGATCCTATCCTCTAAGATTCCCCTTCTAATCAATGGAGAGAAACAGGCTTTTGTAGGGTGTGGGTGATCTGATCTATTTTAGATGTTTATCTTGAGAAGAAAAAAATACTTCTTAGCATCTTTCTCTGTATTGTATGTATGATGACTGGTTTGGACAAGAGCTACTGTGCTGCCAGACCAGCTTAGGTTCCTGCTGCAAGCCTAAGCCAGGTCACAAATGAGAAACAGCAAAGTAGCTTTTGCTAGCAGGCCGTCAGTTTGCCCCAGAATAGGAAAATAAAAGCAGGTCTTCTAGTGTTTGCGAGGAAGTAATTTGTAGGGTCTGATGATGCAGGTTTCATCCATCAATACTCTGTTATCATTCACCAAACTCTTTTTTTGCCTAGACCTCTAAATCAGGATCAACCTTCACAGATTTTTTTTCAATGCTAGTGTAGCACAGTTCAGGAGCATGTATTTTTATGAGAAAACCATGCATCTGATCACAGAAGATCAGTGATCACCTCCAATTCTTTTTTTTTGTATTGCAGCAACACATCAGCATTGCCTCAGATCATTGGCAGTAAGTATCAGTGACACGCATTCAACCCAGATGTGAGCCAGTATTGGTGCTGAGTGCTCCCTGGTACACTGCTGGATATGTAACATGCATCATGTCACTTTTATTGAGCGTAACTATTGCAGATGAATTCTATGCAATTCCCACAGCAATATCCTATTCACAAATTAGTTTTCCTGAAGTAATCTCTGTTACAGGAACCTGGTGCCCTCCCATCCTGGCTCCTCAGCAGGCTCCATTCTCTGCTGCGCAATGCAACGTGGTGTGAAGGTTCAGCCAGAAGCCGCCACAGGGACCGTCAGCCCCAGGGAGCTGTGCCACGCGAGGAAGGCGGGCATGAGGCATCTGCACCAGGACTTATTAATAAGCAATGGCCACTGCATGCAGAATTGAAAATTTAATGCTTCAGCCTGGCTTGAGAGACCAAACTACATTAATTTTAACCATTATCAGAATACAATATTTTGCTTCATTTTTTCCACTGTGAAATAAGGCTGTGGGGTTTTTTGTCTGGCAAGATAGAAATTTTCCCTTAGAAAATGCTGATTTTGTGAGAACTGTTTTTTATCTGTGGAAAAATTAGATTCTAACTTAAAGACCCTTATTATCTCCAGAAATTAGAGTCAAACAATATGTTTGAAGTGTTTAGTTGTGAAAGGAGGTAAGAATAAAAGGCATTTTTAAGGAAATGCATAGTGAACAGTGATTAGGTCATCACATCAAGTTGTAAGAGCAGGCAGTGTTCCTCTAGCTGATTGCCTGCATTTCAGATTTTCAGAGATCACTTCAGAGATGTTTTCATCCAATGGCTCCTGTGTTGCAGTCTGTTGTGCACTGTGAGCATGAAAAGAGCAGTGTGAAATGTTTTGTTCAAACCATTTTTTCCACAGAAATACGGGTTTTCAAGTAGGAGTTTTCCACAGCAAATACCAATTTTCAATTCAAATTGAATTTTCATAATAGAAGTTTTGAAACCTCTCTTATTTCTTCTTCCTCTCCCCAGTGGTTTTCAGTTTGGACAATCAAAACATTGCAGCCAAAAGATTCCCACATAGTTTTTGCTTTTCAGATGTGTAGTTTTAAGATTGCCTCCAAAGGTTGCGAAGAAAAACTTCTCAAAAAAAGCCAGAACCTTTTTCTGTTTATTGTTGTCAAAATCATTGCCAGGAACAGAAAATTTATAAACAGCTCTAAATATATAGTCATGGGACTGCCAGACTTCTTGCTGCAAGGGCATCTTCCCAGTTTCCCCAGGGACTTTTGCGTGGCTCCTGGACATGCGGTTCCTCTCTGCTTCTCTTATTAACTCAGGATAGAGCTGAACATGCACAGTGCCATTACCAGCATAGCAGGAAACCTGCAAATGTCATATTAAGTCTCACCTTTCCTGGTGAGATGCTGTATCTGAACCTCATCTTCAAAACCTCACCTCACCCATGTACCCACATGAGCAACCACAGAGTGTTCTTCCTTTGCACTCAAAGGCTGTGGGCTTACCTCCCTTTTGGCTTCTTTGCGCTGTTCCCCTGAACCCCAGCAAACAAAACACTGTGCTCTACCACCACCTTCATTCCAGCTGAGCTGGGCTTTACCTGTACAGACAGTTTATTGAGTTTGAGAGAAATTGCTTGCACGTCGGTAGCAGAGAGGGAGAGGGAATAGAAAATGCCTCAACAGCATTTTGGGGGGGATAACTGCCTTCAGTGGTCATTCACCACAGCTACCAAGAAAAACAGACCCTGTCTACAGCTCCTCACGCTATTCTGTCAATTACTGCAAGGACTTGATAATGAGACACAACTGATTTCAGCCTAAATGAAGTAAAAACCTTCATATAAGAGTAAGCTCTGTAACCCACTGCCACATTAGGTAAAGAAACTCAACCAGAACTGGAGAAGGATGGACAGTGATTTGGATTTGGACAAGGATGATAACAGTTGGCTTCTCACTGCACTGGTCTTGTAGGTATTTGTCAATTGGGATGGATTTTGCTACTATCCCTGCAGTCCTGCACACTTGGGCAAAGATTTTGGCAGGACTCATCCCTGGGAAGTAGTTGGCCTGAGGGGCTGGAAAGCTCCTTGGTCCTTTCTGTCATGCCTGAGCCATTGTTTAAGAGTTGGCAGCACTTGCTGCTATTAAAACACACTGACATCTGTAGTGTCAGTGCTGTCACTCTGGGAGCAGGGTGTGCCAGTATTTCACCATTTCATTGCTATATTAAGGGATGATGTTGATCAAACAGCTCAAGATGAGATGGAGCAGCACAAGAGGCATGTGGTTTTCTGACTGTGCTGCAGGCAGCTCTCGGAGCAAGGCAAAGCAGAGGGAGGATTTTTCATTGGATTATTCATATGCACAGGAAACCCAAAGAGGCCCCTTCGCCATTTCCCAGCAGAGAGGATTTTGTGGGCTTGGTGAGATGAGAACAAAGGTGCTACAGGAATCCTTCAAACTACTGGGAGAAGGACTGAAATTGCTGGGGGCATGTATCAAACTCAAGCATAATCAGGAAGATTGCACTTTTCCTCTTCAGAAACTTTTTCCATCTTCCTTGTACCTGTCATCTCCTGCTTGGCTTTCATAGGCACAGGCTACACTTTCTCCTCAGCAGAAACACACTCATTCCTCTATATTCCAGTAACGACCTGAAGCTGAGCTGAGAATCCATTCCTTTTGTGTTGGGGCCATACAGATGTCTCTACAGAGAGTCCCAGGCTCAAAAACCTATATAAGTGTAGATGTTTAGAGGAACAAAGACTTAAGATCCTCTTGACATGGGAGCTGGGGCCTGAAGTTTCAGTTATGGTTCTGCAATTCTCCCCTTGAAGTCAAAACACAAAATTAGAGCATCTCGTATAAATAGATTAGCATTTCTGTGCCATTATTCATATTCTTGCATGTGAGTGCTCGTGCTGATCAGAGGTATGAATTTGATTGCATTATGGCCAGTGAAAATGGGAATCATCAGAGTGGTTTCATGGAGAACGGTCAAAGATCTTGGGAAGCAAGTTTGATGATAGACATCCAAATATCAACATTCCTGACACTTCTTAGTAGGGGCAAACTAAAGCAGGCATTCATTGTAGTAGCACTATATATGTGGGATAACAGCCCTTCAAAACTATACAAATGAGGCTGAACAAGAATGGGACAGGGAAAAAAACTCAGAGGAAGCAGTTATTCAAGGTCACATACTGGGACTGAGAAAACTGGGGAGTAAACCACTCTTTGACTTCCTTTTCTCTCTAATACCAAAAGCTAGAGTTTCAAAGGAAGCCAACTGCCAAAATGAAATTCATAATCTTTTGTTTACGACAAACAAAACTTGTGAGCGTGGGTGCAGAGCTGTTCTGCAAACCTTTTCCCTGTGTCTGTGGCTGAGAGTGCTGCTGTTCTGATAACTGGCACTGTCTGTGTAGGAGGCAGTGTACAAAAAGCTGGCCCTGAACACTTCCAGTGTGACAGCTGTATGGGAGAAAGGATGCTGCAGTGGTTAAGATATAAACCTGGCATGTAGTAAGTTCTTATTGCACCATTGTTGCATTATGCGATTGAAATCAAGTAACTGAGTCTCTGTTTGACTTAGTTCCCATCTTACTAGTGTGTGATCTACCCCACTTCCTAGAATCTATCTTTTGTCTTGCATATTTAGGTTCATAAAACTGCAATAAAAGTAAACACAATAAACTTATAGACAGTAAGTATACTCTGTTCCTTGAGAAATATGATTTCCGTAGCCCTGTGCTCAGCCAACACAATACAGTACTGAAGTCCATAAAGGAATCTGGGTGGACAACAGGGATTTTTTTATGGTTACTTTGTAGATTTTTAAATGCAAATAGTATAAAAAACTATTTCCAATCAGTGATATCTGCCCGTGGTTCACTTAAATCTTTCCTGTACTTCTCCTTTGAATAGCCCATAGAAATTCTAGATTATTTTTCTACATTGCTGAGATGTTAGTGCTGTAACATAGAGGCCAAATGCTGCTTCCATTTGCAGCAAAAAGAATCAGGATTTGCTCAAGAGTCCTGGCTAGCTGGAAAGCAGGGACCTGAAGCTGGCGTGGGTGTTGGGGGGGCACTCTGACTGCTC
The DNA here is from genome assembly GCA_013399475.1 of Chauna torquata. Lineage (NCBI taxonomy): Eukaryota > Metazoa > Chordata > Aves > Anseriformes > Anhimidae > Chauna > Chauna torquata. The sequence continues at coordinate 57,343 of VXAL01000130.1, forward strand.
TCTCAGACAGGGCTGACATCCCCAGTGTGTGTTCACATGTAAGTGCCAGTATTTGTACACATCTGCACTGGACTATATAACACTTAGCACTTCTTTTAAATGCAAAGTAACTGAATTTATCACTTGTATATTTTACTGCTACATCATCAATAACTGTGTTTGAAAATGCTGCCCCAGTCTGTGCAATAGATCAATACAATAAACAGAAAATACAGACTTTTTATTACTTGCATTAGGGCAGTTTATGAATCAGTTCGTGCAGCTCAATAGAGTAAACAGGGTTTTAAAAAGTGAATGAAAGTTGTGGAGGGGAAGGGTGTGAGGGGCAAACAAATAGGTTTTCTCTCATAAACTCTCATAAAAATTAAATCATGGACACCAGGGAGAGCCCAGGAGTTCACGTTCACTATGGTTAAGGCGAGGTTGAAAGGCCTAGGAGGCTTCCGCTTTGGGTAGATACTAGTTTACAAACAGTATAAACAAAAGTACAGCTTTTGTTACTGTGTGCATGCAAACAGAGACCTGCACACCAGTGTCCTTGTGTTTATGTGTATATGTGCGCACACAAACGTATCTAGACATTCCTGGGTATAAATGTGCCTGATGATTTCTGCACCTGTATGAAGTGCCAGAGGTGTTACTCTGCAGCTTGAAGGGTCGAAAACAAAGTGCAGAAAGGGAAAATGAAGATTAGACTTGTTCTGACTGTAAGTCATATTGTCCTTTGGAAACTGTTCAAAAGGAACATTTACATCCTCCTTCCATTCCCTTGGTGGGAAGAATGACCTCCACAAATCCCCATCACTTAATTTCCTCATCATTTAAACTCTACCTATGAAATCTATTTTCCCTTACATGGGTCTTCTCAGTCTGCGACTGTTCTAAGGCATCCCCTGATCCCAGTGACAGAGGGCGAACTATGGAAGCTGTGTCTTCTTCTCCATCAGTGTGAGCTCCCATTTCCATCTTGTCAAGCTGTCTTTCTCCATCCACCTCGGTGCTCTGACCCCTGAGTAGAAGAGGGCAGAGCAGGGTGGGATATGGAAAGGAAAAGTGGCCTTTTTCAGGAGCATGGCCTTCACTTGCTCTACTGCCAGTGTGCAGAGAAACAAGGTCAAAAATCACAAGGGCAGGAGTGACAAGGAAGGAGACTAGGGGATGCTACAATCAAGTAAGGTAATTGATTTAGAAAACCTAATTAAGAAAACCTAGAGGGGAGATTTTTGTTCATTTCTAAAGTAACATTAATGGAGACAAAACAGATATTTCACTTGAAATGTAGGATCAAATATAGCAAAGTGGAAGTTAATATGACCTTTAAAATGTAGTTCCTATATTTTATACTTACCTCAGAATATAATCTGAAATTTTCACTGTGCTAGTGTCTAGCAGCCCTTTGCTAAATTCTTAGCCTCTCAGTTTTTTCTATCACAAAAAGACTTCCTTGCCTTCTACTTTCTGTACCTGAGCCTGCGTAATTATTTCTATTCCTGCTTACTAACTTCTCTGACCCTTTTCCACCTTTGCTGTCTTTGCAGCTGCTCCCAGTGTAAGTTTATTTGTGAATTTTCTGAGTATGCCAAAACAACACTGGAGATGTTAACCTGCCCTAAATATTTAATCTTAGGCCTCTGCGCAGTCTCTTTCTCTTTGTTCTAATTCTTTGCTGCTTTACAGTTGAGAAAATGGATGCAGGACTAGTTGAAGTACTGGCATGATCCAATCTCTATCTTCCTGTGTCTGTTTTTTAACCAGTTTACAGTCCATAGAACACTTTTTCCACCCTTGTTTCACTTTGTATCAGTTGAAGCACAAACACACAAAACCCCTGTTCCACTGATTGTATGATATGGTTTACCTTGTATTAGTCATTGCAACTTTTTTCCCATATCCTATTGTTTTGCTTTGTTATTGCTTTGTACCTCACTGATGGAGGTATTACACTTAAACCTGGCATCAGGGCTGATACAGGACCAAGTCTGTGATCCTTGCTTTAAACCATTAGTTAAGCCAGTTCGCTTATGAACCTTTCCTGTTAGAGCCTGCCCTTGCTGACATTTCCCACATAGGTACGTGCTGTGCTTCTTGCTTGCAAATACAACCGTTGCTTTCAGTAAGACTCACTACAATAGAACATACTGTGTTCAAACTGCAAATGACTGATGCAGATTCACAACGGATTAGGTTAACCGTGCATTTCTGGAAAGCACTGCTCTGGGGAACAAAAAAGGCAGAGACATAGCCTAAGAGGCAGAGATGGATGTCCACACACTTCTCCATGCCTAGACAGGATTTCCTATTCAGTTTAGGTCCAGGGTTCTTGACTGTCATTCCAGCCTGTCTCCCAAAATTCACTGATGCATAGCTAAAATCAGTTTCTTACGTTTGTTGAGGATGGCATGGCACATTGATGCTGTAGGTCTGGGGAGGAAGCTGATTCTCCATTGCCTGTTACACCACATCCCTATTTACACCATGCCAAAGGATGTGGCAACTGCTGTATCTCTGACATGACCATGCTTTACACCCACATTATACTCATTTGCCCTGGGAGTAAATGACTTGAGTTGGAAGGAAATTTTCCTACAGAAGAGTTTTCCATCTGAAAATGCTGATTAGACTGAATTGAAATGTTCCGTGGAAAGGTTTTGATTCCGTCAAAGCTTTCAGTGGAAACAAAGCAAGCATTGGCCAGGCTGTCTGACGGGTGAGCCTGTCTTGACTCCTGCCAGCTCACATGTCTGCCTACGTCTCCCTGGACTTTCTGGCTCTGTGGCTGCAGGATTTCTCAGCTACCTGGCTCGTGGAGGCCAAGACACTGGTTAGGTACCAGGTTTTGCAGTGCTCCCTGTGTGGGTGCATGTCTGTGATGGCACACTCTCTGAGTCCCGGAATTGGACATTTTATTCTGAAAGTCTGATTCCTTCCTTATGATTTTTTTCACATTTTTCATCCCACTGAAAATGACCATGTCTTATTTTGCCTTTCAGTTCAGACTTATTGTTATTATTATTGTCAGGAGTGCACGTTTTATGCACTAAAAGGTGGTGCCCATTCATTTCTGTTGGCAACATGATTTCCAGCTCCAGAAGCAAGCTCTGAAAACGCAGCAGGGGAAGTGGGTTTTCTTCCCCATTTCACCCTGCCTGCTCACAGCTGCCACCTACGGTTTGACCTTGGCAATCACACCTGGGACACTGAATTAAAATCGCTCTGCCCATACAAGCTTTAGGAAGAGCACGACCAAGCTCTGAATGGCAGGAGTGTTTGGGAGGACACGACACAACCACTTTGATTAGTTTATTAGAAGAAAGCTGTGATTAATAGCAGTAGCTGAGCTGCTGGGCCTGCAGTGGGTGGTTTTGATCCGGAGAAGCGGCCGCTGCACAGCCTCACCTGAGCGGCAGTCCCTTGGGCAGCAAGGTGCTCAGGCTTTGGCCTGGGGCAGGCATCACAGGTAAAGAGCTCTGCATCCCATGGAGGCCAGAACACACATTCCCCCAGCCTCAGGAAGGAAGCTGCTCTCATTTCTCAGCCAGCGCCGTCAGGTTTCCCAGAGACTTCTGCCCTTGTTGGCCTTCGCACAGCTGGGATGTGCTGAATGGACCTACAGAGAGTGTACAGACAAGCCTATATTTTAACCTCTTTCAACATTTCTGACAAAATCTGGTAAAAAAAAAAAAAAGGACAGAAGTGGGTCAAATGCCATTTTATTTTTTTAAAGTTCCTTTCTGGAGCTGTTTTCCTTCTGTTGTCCAGGCAATGTAGCAGAGAGCCCAATGCCCCAGCCAGGGTACCAAAGAAGAAAAGCAGTCCCTTTTCAGCAACAGCAACAGCAAACTGGTTGGCTACTTAATAGGTTAATTTAAATTGAAAATATATTTAACCAAGAAGTTGGTTATTTAATCTCTCAACACGCTATTTCTCTGGCCCATGATTTCTCTGCTCTGCGCAAGGCAGCTTCACCCTGCCCCAGAGCTACAAGTGGAAGCACGGTGCAGAGGTCACAGACTGGGAGGGCCTGTGAGTTGAGGAGATGGGGAGGGTGGGAACTAAGCAGACCTCACATCAAGAGTCAAATTTTTTGGTGCCCGCAAGTCCTCCAGGCTTTAAGCACCAGGCCCTGAAGCTGCCATCCCAGCAGAGCAGAAGCCTCAAAGAGGCTGTGTGAGCAGCAGTGGAAACACCAGCCACTGCAGCCAGATTTGCCTGTAGAAATCAAACAGAGTAACATCTTAACATTTACCAAAGCTGATCACTTAAGGCCACAAAAACCTGTGGAGACAATTAGCGCTGAAACCACCTGTCACTGCTTGCACTGTTTTTTTGGCAGAGGGACAAAAATAGCCTCTGTGCCTGATGCCTCTCTGAACCGCCCTCCTCGCTGCACACCTGGCTCTGTGCCGCTGCTTCGGCTGCTCGGGCAGGCCGGGTCCTGGTGCCCTTCCTCACACTGCAGGCGTGCTCCTGTCCTCACATGGGATCACGTGAAGTTGGAAGAGATGAGTGATGCTGAATTTCCTACCGCTCCCCCACAGCCTCTCGGGCAGCACCAGCACCTCTCTTGTTTTCCAAGATTCCTCTTACTGATCAAAAAAACCCACTTGTGAAGACGTGTTTACAGATTGCCCTGCCAGCAGTCTGACTTCTATCTGACAGGCAAAACCAAGGTAACATTAAAAAAAAGTCAGAGACAAAATGAAGAAAAGACATTTTGACTCAGTCCAGGTCCCACCTGCCCTGATACCACATTCCTTGATAAGAAAATAAGTAATTTCCTCATGCTGTAAAAAGAGAGTTTCTTTTCCTCAGGACTTGGACACACATTGTTAATACCTAAAACAGACAGACAGACAGCCCCATCACTTGCATTCCTCTTGTCAGTGAAGAACATCTAATTTTAATCTAATTTTGCATCTTTCAGTGCTTTGCACATCCTTTTTTCTTCATGTGCAACGGGTTGGCTGCTTCTGGTCTACTGTACATTGATGCATGTGATGGCACCTGTGCTGGGGCATCATATGGCTTGGTCAGCTCCTCTGAACCATGAAGGCCTTTGATCATAACAAGAAGATATCATCTGGAGATGAAAGTAGGAAAACAGACAAAGTGGATGGGAGCTTTTCTTACGGCCCCCTGTGCAAACACTGACAAGACATATCCTTCCCTTGTCTCACTTCCCTCTGCTGTTACTAGAAACAGGCTGAGCTCCTACCAGGGAGGGAAAGAAGGGGACAGTGTAGGATCAATGATTCACCTGACTTTTAGTGAGAAATCTGTGATTTTGAGATGTATTTTACCAGGGCAGGACCAAACCATTCTGTAAATTCATGGCTGCCAGACGTTTTGGAACAAGGAGGGTGATGACAGAGAGTAGGTCTGTGCCCTACCCTTGCAGTGTCTTCAAATTGCCAACAGCTGGAGCCATCCAGCAGGACTGAGATCTTGAAGATGCATACTGCCATTTCCCCCAACACGGAGCAAATCCAAGTGCTATGATCACTCATCTCAGCAAGGGCAGCATAGAGACAGCTGCCACGGAGCCTGCCGGTGCTCTTCCCCAGGGCTGCTCCCCTCGCTGTGCTCAGTGCTTCTGGTCCTGCCGTTTGTGCTATACAGAAATACCTGTGGCTGCTTGTGCGGGCACTGGAAGGGCCAGAAAGCAGCCAAAACCAAGCAGTTTAACTGCTGGCCAGGCTCATGGGAGAGAGGACAGCCCAGCAGCAGAGCAGGAGGCCCCGAGCAGCGCTGAGACGTGTCCTGAGCAGCCTCACAGGCAGCGCTTCTTGGGGAGAGGGGGGAAAGTATCCTGTGCTGGCTTTGACAATATACTTTGCATTGGTTCAGTAAATTACTGAGCGTAAGACAGAAAGGTCAATGAGCACACAGCTGTGTTAGTCACATAGTTGCCATGCTGTCAAACAAAATGAAAATGCCTACATAGCTGAAAGAGATAGAAAGGTGAGTATGTGCTTGTGATATCGCAGTGCAATTGATAAATAGGCATGTACTGGTGGTAACTGGCTTGTTGGTGATAAGAGGAATGCGATAGATCTGAATTGGTGATATGATAGACTGCTGCATAGTGTTGATCAGACATGACTGCCGATAGTTTATCATGTCCCTGTTACCACTGCGGGTGTTTAAGTTAGAAGACGTTCAGCCTTTCCCTCACAAGATGGAGAATGTGAAAGTTAGAAGAGCTTTAAAAATTCATGTAAAGCCAAGGGAAATAAGGGGGGTTGAGAGAAAGAGTGAAGGAGTGGTCAGCAAGAGAAGAGAGGATTTGAGGAAATTAAGGGAAGAACAAAATCAACCACAGCACACTGAAATCACTCTAACTACAGCCTCTGTCTTTATCTTATCAGTGACTCAGCTCTTGCTCAAACACCCAGTGCCTCTGAGATCGGTCAGTGAACTGCATGGAAGGTCCGGCAGAGTGTTTCAGTATTTGGACCTGCTGGCAGTGGGTGAGGAGAGGGGACAGAGCTGGATGTATCCATGCTGTGGATGGAGAAGAAGAGAGGCTGTCTCCGTTTGCAGGGCCAGCGCTCTGTGGGACCTGGAGATGTGTCTTACTGAGCCTGCCTGCAGACTGGCGATGCCCAGGAAGGAGGCAGTGCCTGAAGTCAAAGGAGATTCCCCCTCAGGGATGACTGTCAGACCCTGTACATGCCAAAAGGACGAGTCACAGAGACACATGAGTCATAGCGTCCTGTGACCACGGGTTCTGTTTGTCTCACTCCCTTTTTCAGGAAGTCCTGACACTTTGCAATGCTGTTGGAACAGCCAGAGCAACACCTGCAGCCCAGATTTCTTTCCAGAGGAGCAGCCTCTGCCCCTTACTCTTCTGTCAAGATCTTGGGGGGTTTATGTCCTGTTCGTCGCCTCTCTGATTGGGATGTGTGCACACGCTTGCTTGAAATTGCTGGCACAAGCTTAACCAGAAGCTCCTGTGTGGGTACGATCTCTCTCGTACTTTCCCAGTGTCCCCTTCCACGTTTCAAAAAATACCAGTGATCAGCTGAGAACTTAATAGGAGAAATCATTTCAAACCAGAAATGGATTTGTCTAGAAAGAGAGATCTAAACAAAATGTTTTGGCAGTGGTTTTCAAGTAGAAAGCACATTGAATCTTCTTTTTTCCAGCAAAATAGCCACTTTCTCTGGGAGGAAAACATGACATAGAAAATAATTTTTTTCCTACCTCTGCCACTAACTCACTGAGCAAACATGAACAAGCCACTTTCTCCTCTGATGCCTCTCTTTTCCCCTCTGTTGGTAAGGATATGTTGTCCATAGTTCTCAAGCATACAGGACAAGCTAATGGGCTTGAGAGAGCAAATGCTTTGGTGCACAAACAGTTGCTGTCACTGGAAGCTGTAGCCTAGGCAAGGAGAGGGGAACACTTCTGTTTTTCAGCAGGCCTAGGTTCTCTGAGTGCTTAAGCAGGCTATACCGAGAGAGTAATTTAGGCTGCATACCTGAATGCTCCCCAGGAACAGTTGCCTTCAGATCAAACCCACCTCCCACTAAGGTTTAGATAAGGGTTGTGCCCTGGCCAGGGCTAGAGCTGCTTATTTTACCTCCGGACAAGGTACCCTGTGTGAGTTACCGTGTGGCTTTCTGATATCAGAAGATGGTGAGAGATACGCTTTTCTTTTCTCTGTATCTCAGGGCTCTGATCTTCTGCTTCCTCCACTTCCGCAGCCTTCACAACCACTCTCTACTCTCTGCAACGCTGCAGACCACAGTCCCCCGCAGCGTGGGGGGCAGTGGCAGACCAGTGCAAGCCTCGATACGTCGGTAGATAGATTTCCACGGTGGACTCAGCTGAGCAGTTGTATTGTCATCAGCTGCAAGAGAGTTCCAGCTCTGCAGTGAAGCCAGCCAAGGGTGACCCGGTTGGCGACTCTGCAGGGCTATGGAGAGTATCACGGAGGGAAACCCTGGCTTACTGAAGGGGAACTACAATTATTTTCTTTTCAGCTTGAAGCAGTTGCAAACATTTGTGGTAGTTCAATAGTCTGAGACATAAGGATGCTAAAAAATATAGAATAGTTTATTTATAGGGTGACCAATTTTCAGGTTTGAAAAGCAAAAATGCTCATTTCATTAGCACAGAGGGGCCAGTCAGGATCCAGGAGGTGAGCAACAGGTCCTGGGGGTTTAGTTGTACGAGGAGCCTTAACCAGCCTGGAAGGCTGTGGCAGTGCAGGGGGGATGTACACCATGCCCTGTGCATGGCAGCGCCCAGGCTGTGAGTGCTGCAGCTGGCAGGGTGCAAGGAGGACAAAGCAGAGGCACCGCGCAGCTCTGTCCCACTGTTTCTGCCCGTCTGTGCTGGGAGCGAGCAGCATGCCAGCAGCTTCTTGCCCTAAGCCAAGGGGAAGGGGACTTTGTGGCTCCCTGTCCTGTGTCCCACCCGATGTAGACCTCACCAGAAATTTGTACTCAGCGGTTTCCTGCAAAATAATTGTGTTCTGAGGGATCGGGAGAAATCTGGATCTGCTGGAGCCAACACAGTTCATCCGTAGGAAGCCAGGTAGGCTTCTACTATTAAGCTCTGAGGTCCTGGGATATGGTTTTGGAAGTGGGTAGGAAGGAACTACAGTACTGTCCTGTACTGTCCTGTGCCGATCAGGCTGGAGATGTAAATCGTGGCTGGCTGGAGACACGAGGCGCAGCTGAGTGCCCCTGTCTGCTGACAGCATTGTCTTGCAGGTTCTTAGTTCTGGAGCTGCTTGAGAAACAAAACTGTCGTTGAAAAGAATAAAGCAGAAATTTGCAAAGAGCCTTTCCAGGTCCTATGCAGGAAGTTTGGGGTGTATGTGTTGAGAGGCAGAGAGGGAAACTCAAGGAAGAGCTGCTTTTGACTTGTCCTCTGTCTCTGGACCATTTTCTGTCTTGGCAGCAATACTGTAGTAGTAGGTGCGGATTGTATTTTCCACAGAAATAAATCCTGGACGCTCTTCCCATCTGCAAGGGCAGAAAGGGACAAATAAGAGTCGGCAGAAAGGACAAAGGTGGAATGACCCAATGTGGAAGATACCAGGCACAGAAGAACCCGGGGAGAGAACAGCAGCCCAGCTGTACGAGGCTGTACCAGGAGAGGAGCTGAGACTTTTCTGGGATGGAAAGGGGCAAATGCAGAGAAGCTCTGACATCTTCCAGGGTTGGTACAGGCAAATGGAAGGGAATGATAATAAAGAAATAGGTACATTATTCACCATGGACTGGGGAATGAGACAAAGGCAGGAGGCACCATTCATTTCATATTGTCCCCATCCAGACAGTGTGTGCTGCCCCGATGGACCAGCAGAAAGATGAGCAAGAGAAATCCTTACCTGTAGGTCCAGCATTGCTGCATGAGGGTGTACATCTCTGCTGGGCAGTCTGTGGGGCAGTCCATGCGCTTCCCTTGCTCTATGAAGCTAATGACTTCTGGGCCTTTCATTTTCTAGGAGAGGATCAAGTGAGAAAATGTTTTAATGTTTTTGGAGCTTGCAACAGGGTCAGCAGAGGCAGTTTGGAGCAGGGCCTGGGGCAGTGCTTTGGGTCCATGCACAGCACACCCCGTACAGTCACCGTTTTCAGCCCTGGCACCCAGCAGCAGTATCTTGCACTGGGGCCAGCACAGCCCAGGGCCCCATCCCAAGCCTGGGCAGAGCAGTGGCTGAGAAACTGATTTTTCAGCTCTGCACGTGGATGGAAGGATCAGAAAGAAGATCTGCTTTGATTCAAACCCAAATGAATTTGTTTTGTTTTCTGTTTCCTCCCCCTTAAATGAACACAAAGCTGCAGGATCCAAGCGATCCAATTTGCGCCCTCCATAAAGTGGAAGTGAGCCTGTCTCCTTTCCCCTGTGTTCAACAGTGGTAAAAGCACCCACTCAAAGGAATGGAAATTGAGGTTTCAGTGTGTGTCAGCCTGTTTTAGAGTGGGAGTCCAGACCGCGGCATCCATCTGTGATGGACCCAGCTCTGCCTCACCTTGTACGGTTTCTGCCCGTAGCTGAAGGCCTCCCACATGGTCACGCCGTAGCTCCATACATCACTCTTGCTGGAGAATTTGTGATAGAGGATGCATTCTGGGGCATACCATTTCAAGGGCCACTTTCCTGCAGTCCTGGCCTGTAGCAAAGCAAAGAGGAACATTTGCACCTGGAGACAGAGCCTGATCTGAGCTGAACCTGAATTCAGCTTTGCTAAATGTTTGTGTCAAATGCAATTCCACACTGCTGAAAAAATCCCCATCTGCATTTCTTCCTTACCTCCTGGAGTTTTGCAAAGCCCCTTTTAATGTCACAGCAGTGAAGCTGGACAGAATGTGATGTGGTTGTGCAGCAAGGCTCCTAGGAAGAGCCCAGAGCCCCTATCTCTGAGGGTCTCAGCCCCCAGCCTGGAGGCCTCCTGCTAGCTTTCTGGATCCTTTGCTGTGCTTACACTTACCCTGTAGTAGCTGTCGTCAGCACCAAGAGCCTTGGAGAGTCCAAAGTCACTGATCTTGGCATAATGCTGGTTGACCAGCAGGACATTTCTGGCTGCCAGGTCCCTGTGGACAAAGTTTTTTTCCTCCAAGTACTTCATCCCCATGGATACTTGATGCATCAGCTCCACAATGTTGCTGACTGTAACCTCGTCTCTGGGGAGGACAGAAGGACAATGCAGTAATAAAACTGTTGGACAGCAAGGACCTGTCATTACTCTGTACACCACAGTCCCTTCTAAGCTCTCTAGCTGCAATGGAGAATGGATATGGACATCTCTGCTCCAGAAGCATCAGTCCCTATTACCTCACATGAAAAGGAATCTCTTTCTGCTATTATCAGCCTCCATCCAACTACAAAGCCAGGATCCCCTGGCAGCAGTGAGTTTGATGAGAAATGTAGAGAATCCCAGCCACATTTTGCTCAGTACTCACTTCTTGGAAGACAAGAACTTGTTGAGTGGCCCTCCAGAAGCCATCTCCATCACGAGCATCAGGGACTCTGCCTCACAGACCCCAATCATGCGGACAATGTACGGGTTGTCCAGTTGATGCATGATCTGGGCTTCCGTCATCATTTCATCCCTCACTGTTTTCTCGTTGTTGCTCTTCAGCACCTTGATGGCCACATCGATCTGCTTTCTGCACAGGGCACAAGAGGAGCACATGTGGATAAATAACACAGCAGCTGGATTCATGTATCAGCCAGGAATGGAAACCATTCCTCATGTGATAATGTTTGGTATCTCAAATGCAATCTCAGTAGCCTGTTTTGGTGGAGTCCTGTGCAACACTGTTATCCCAGGCCTTCTAGAAGGCCAAAGAGAAAAGGATCACCTTATCCTCGTAAGTGTAGGGTAGTGTTTGCCATCTGTAGATCCGAAGGCTCTCACACACTGAGAGGTGCCTCATCATTGCCATTTTTCAAGGGGGATCTCAGGCACAAAGTGAGCAAAGGCCATCTTTGTGGACACACAGAGAACCAGAGGTACAGCCAAGGATCACACATCTACTCAGTTTCACTCTTTTGCCCTGATGTGGACCAAGATGACCTCAGGAGCATGGCCTTGCTCCTCTAAGCCCAGCAAATGCCTCCAGAAGTGGCAGTCTTATGCCTGGGAGCATGCAATGCAGATTACACTCTCAGGACACTCAGGCTGTCACTGAAAGTCCCAGGAAAGCCACCATTGGCCTTCCAGAGTCTTTCTTATACCTCCACCCTATTATCACTCTAGGGTCCATCTAGCTATAAACAGGATAGCTGGGGACACCTCTGAGCTCAGCCTGGAGCACCCTCTTCCCTCTTCCTAGGCATCATTCAGGGCAGCACTCACTTTCTCATTTTGTAGACTCCTTTCTTGACGCAGCCAAAGTTTCCTGCCCCCAGTTCCACTTCATCGATCATCAGGTGGTCCCTCTTCAGGAAGAGTTTCTTATCCTTCAGCTCCTCAGGGTCACTGTACGGGCTCTCATAGACGCTGGTGTCCATGGGTAGCATGCGTGACTTTCCTGCACATTCCCGAGAGATACAGTTGTTTATAGCTGTAAGCGATGCACCCTTCACTGTCCTTCTCTCCATCATTGACTGGGAAGGTTTTCTCTACCCTCCTGGCCAATTCTCCTTCAAGCTGCAGCATTCAAGCTTCCCTCCTAGGCATCACCCTTCCTCTCACAGCCCATGGCCTCTCTGAGTTACAGTGGAGGACCCAGGATGGAGAGAAATGTTTGAGCAGTCCCACTCCACAGGTCCCAGTATGTCCAAGGCATGTGTTTGGCTTCACCCCACTGAAATGTAACTGAATGCATTGAGTATTTAGTAGGCAGTATGGAAGATGGGGAATGGGATAGGGCTTGATTTACTGGGTATGGGGTACAGGCAAACACTTTTGCAATATTCTTGGCTCAAGGCCCTGAAGTGAGTGGGATGCTCCTGAGTGCCTTTGTAGAAAAGCAGCTTTGCAGCACAGCTCTTTGACCACAAGGTGATACAGATGGCAACCCCCACGGCTCCTGTGGCATCCCCAGGTCCTGTCTCTTCCCATCAGGAGGAGAGGGCTTTCGGAGATGCTCACCTACAGGCTCTGGCGTGTATCCGTCTGCATTGAGAGGCCCAAGGTGTCTCTGAAAAAGAAACAGGGTTAAAGTGGATAAGGCAGCTAGGGGAAACCATTTCAATTTGAAATGGGCGGGGAGAGGGACAGGGAGTCTCTGCAGCCCAGCAGAGTCCCAGCTGATGACTTCCACTGAAAGGCCCTGTGCTGGGCACAGGGGACTGGAGCAGCGTCAAGCTGATCTGGTCCTGGCTGGCATGAAGCCCCTGCTGTGGAGCTCTGACCCTGGGGTTTCACTGCAGAGCCTGAGCGCAGCATCATGGCTCAGTGACCTGCTCTGTGGGCTGTGGAGGGTGAGGTGCCAAGGGGGCTGTGTGTCCCCCAGCAGTGAGGACCATGCACGCAGGGCTGCGTTTTGCTCTGTGTCTCCTCTGCTTCCCCCACCCGACGTTACAGGTCTCCTGCAGCAGTGGGGGTCATCCCAGGCCAAGCCTCTGTAGCTCTGTAGCTCGTTCTGAGTCAGCAAGTGAAGGGAAGTCCAGACACAGCTCAGCTTGCAGCCGGCTCACCTGCCTGCTTGGCTGTGCCGTTGAGTGGCCTCCGTGAGCACCCACAGACACTGTAGCCACCATCCCAAAAGCAGACAGTGACAAAGCTGTGACCGCTGTATGATACACACTTATCCAGCGCAGCTTTGAACTCCAGTGCTGCTTGCAGCAGTCACCATGGGAGCCCACCGCAGGTTGCGAAAGCTCTCTGAGAAGATGGGTAAATGCTCAGGCCTTTATTTGGGCTCTGCTGGGCTCTGGGATGGGCTGCTCACATAGCCCAAACTTGCTGGTTTCAACACAGCTGGGCACTCACAGCGGTGACTGAGCGCAGACGTACCCTGAGGCCAGGGATGCAGAGGGAGCACAAAGACCTGGCCAGTGGCCAGCAGCCGGCAGCAAGGCTGAGCGTTCCCAGAACCCAACCACGTCTTCCTTGCTCCTGCCTGGCAAGGAGGGCAGGGGGGAGAGGGCTCCCCGAGGACAGCCCCACATTTTGCAAGGAGCACAGTGTGAATGGAAACCATTTTCAGCTCTAATGGTAGCTGTGCCCAGCTATTCCTTGTCCCTATCCAAGCTGGAAACAGGACAACATTGCAGCTGGCCTTAATATATTCCAGTTGAGTTACTGCCTTTTAGAGAGGAGCAGAGTTTGATCAGTGAGCTTGAAATGCAATTAAGCCACTGAGGTACCAATAAAACAGACCCTTCCCAAAACTTACGCTCATGGAGGGGTGGGTTGGTGGAGCCGGTGCTGCAGAGGCTGTGAATCAGGAGGGAGAAGTTGTTATTCAGAGTCTGTCTATGCCCCAAGCAGGATCTGAGCATAAGTCCTTGAAGGACTCTGGGGTCCGATCCCTCCCACACAAAGGCCCCTGCCCACCGCTTTAGCCGTAAAGGGTGTGGAAGTGTGCCTGGATATGGGCACTGTTCCCAGGTCAGCCCTCGGGGGTCCCACAGGCAGGCTCTGAAGTGACATTTGTGATACTTGGGCCAGGACAAGTGACCCACAGTTCTGAGTGTTCAGCTCAAGAAACCCCCCAGGAGCCAGGCTTCAGGCCATGTTGCTTCCCAGCGCCTAAAAAGCAGGTCATTTTTCAGAAGCCACGCATTTGGCACCAGAAGCCTTTAATCTGTCTGGAGCACTGATTCCCCTGTCTATTGCTGCGTTTGGGCCACCCTTGGCCAGGCCAGGAGCGTGGCTGCTTTCAGCGGTCAGCACGAAGTGGCCTTGCCCAGCCTGCCACAGGAGCTGAAATCGCACCATTCCCTCACCATCAGAGCCTGAGCAAGGGGCTCAGACATGGTAAAGGACACTTGTCTTGGCACTGCTCAAACCGACCCCACCGGGTGTTCAAGCGAGGCCAGGGATGGCACTCGCAGATGTCAGCTCACCTGGCATGCTGGGGTTGGGGCAGCTTTCCCTCAGGTAGAAAATCAATCCGTCTGGTTTAAGTTTCAAGTACTCCACCAGCTGAGAAAGGAACCAGATGAAAAAGAGATTAATGCAAGCAGAAAATCATCTCTTCATTTGCAGGCAACATGTGTGGCTTATGGTAATGATTTCTCTCAGATTTATGGCAGACAGGGACCTGATTATTTCTTTCTCTCCTCTCCTATCCGTGCACTCAGGGATCTCATAGAGCAAGTGTTTGCATAGCTGGGTATCTGCCAGAGCTGGGAAGAATTTGGGAAGTTAGATAAGCACCAAAGAAAGACAGAGCAAATCTCTAGTAGTAGAGCTGGGTAGGGCATTTTCAGTGTAATGTCATTGTTGCCACGGCCGGAAAGGTTTTTAAGTTGTGTTGTGTTTGATAAAGCCTGAGAGAAACCTTTTGCTTTCCTGGAGGAACCCCAGGGTTAGCCCTCTGGATCCTGGGTAGTTTTTCTCTGCAGCTCCCTCTGGTTCAAGCACAGTGGGGATTGATTCTGGCTGGAGAAAACCACCCGAGCCCCAGGCCACCGGACTGCAGCGCAGACCAGGCTTTCTCTTCCCCTCCTGTGTGGCTCAGATTTCGTCTGAAACTGGGAGCCTGGCACAGTTTTATTTCTATAAAAATGCCCCAAAGTCTTTGTTTTCATTCAAATTCAGAGTGAAAACAGTCCTGGGAATTTGAAAAATTCAGCAAAACAGTGACCGTCCCCAGACAGCCCTGCCCAGGAGGAAGCGGTGATGTTCCTTCCATGGAGCAGCTCCAAAGGGCTATGGCGAGTGCCTGGACCGAGCTGGGCTGCGGGGGCACGCGGCTTCCTGGCAGCACCGGCAGCAGCTGGGCCCTGTGCTGGCTGTGGGGCTCTACTGGTACGTGGGCTTCAAGCCCTTGTCACACTCCCTAAAAACCCTGTGCCCTCCTCGTGAGTACTGCTGGGGCGTTACAGCCATCTCCTGCCTCCGAACACGTCCCGCAGCCCATGTAGGGTGATAGGATGTGTCTCCTGGCACTTGGATCTTCAGTTATGTCAAGGTTTTGGCAGTTGGTTCGAGACTTCTGCCTCCCCCTACTCTTTACATAGAAGTCAGTCACTTGAAAAATAAAGTTGCAGTCAGCATCCAACAGGTTTGCCAGTGCAGGAGCAGTGTGGGGGACGCACAGGAGGGACAGCCTGGGATGAGCAATCTCACCAGGGCTTGCTGCAGGCAGAGGTCTGAGGCGCATGCTGCGGCTGAATATACGATGTTTGCTGACGAGGTGTAAGTGCAATTAATATGACCACCTCAAGTATCCTGCCTTAAAGCTAGAAATGAAAAGCACTGATCCTCTCGTTTCCTTGGAGAGGCACCAGTCTGCTGTTAGGCATGAAGGCACGGAAAAGCCAGTGCTACTTCAGAGCTGCTATGGCATCCCAGACTTAGCTGTACATACCTAGGAGTGCACAGTGTTGCACAGAAATGAAAGTAGCTGACAGACAGCCAGACCCAGGGGATATATGGGTTTTCTGGAAGGGGCTACAACCATCCATGTATGGTCTTAAAGTCTTTAAAGCTCCGGAGGGCCTTTCCTTTCCCCCAGGGCATGGGCAGCTATAACAAGGGAAAAGTGCCTTTGCTTTATTAGGACAGCAGTGGTCACCGTCCCACAGTACGGTACCTGCCAGAGCGTGTCGAACTTGGTCCCCTCAGGGATGGAGTACTTGCCGGACTTGTCCTGGTCTATCCGATAGTGATACACTGTTTTGCCGTACACAAGGGAGAGAGCGTAGGAGCCGTTTTCCTTTTTTTCTCTCAGCCTGGTCGGAAGGAGAACTATTGAAAGCAACTCTAGGTTTTACCCTGCAAATTGTCGTGGCTGCAGCGGTGGTGGGTTGCAGGGTGGGCACTTGGTAAGATGTCCCTGCACCCCCCTCTTAGAATTGCCACCTTCCCTATACTCCTCTGCAGAGGCTGAGGAGGGACCCTTCGCCTTCAGTCTGTTGCCCTTCTCCTCCACCCTCTCCAGTTATTTCTTTCTTTCTCCAACTCATTCAGGATATAATTAAATTAAGGGCTGTCTCACCTCTGCAGAGATGCATGTGTTATTCTACCACAGCAAATGCTTTCTTCTGTAATTTATTGGCCATACAGTGCCTCCATCTCAGTGTTAAATGTCCCCATCTACTGAACCCTGTATCTGATATCACCCGCTGCATTAATAAGCATGCTTCATACAGACATCTAAACATGAGAAACAAATAAAGCTCATGACTGGCTCTTCACGAAGGCCAGCCGCTGCTTGGGAAATAACAGATGTGAGGTGTCAGACCCCATCTTTGAAAGATCTGTAACCACAGTCTGACCATACCCAGCTAAACTTCTTCTCAGGAATTGTCACATGAAACAAGTAACTAGAGGGCAGTGGAAGTGGGGAAATGGTAAAAAGTACGGGGACCACAGCATCTGACAGGGTTTGCGTACTCACAGGAACTTCCCATCAGGTTGTGCCCCAGAGTAGAGCCTCCGTTCAGCTTCATCCCGGGCAATGTTGCCGTGGTACCAGGGCATCCTCTCATGGGCCGTGGTGGCAATGAGCTTCTCCACCTGTGGAGCCTGGCTTATGATGGCCTGTTCAAGCGCATCCCCCTGGAAGACAGTGAGAAATAAGTCCTCCTGCTGCACTGCTGTGTTGCTGCATGGCTTCAGCACGGCTTATTTTGCACCCGCTTGGACAGATGATGCAGGAAACTTGGACGGTCTCTAAATGAAGTGCCTGTGACTTTAATCGTGCCTGTAGCACTAGTGGGCTGAATTCTGTTCTGGGGCCGATCGGAATTACTCGCTTATCTAAATTGCTCCCAACCCTCAAATCCATCTGAAGTCCATTGATTTGCTGGTGAGGGAAGAGAGAAGCCATCGTGTTCTTACGGGGATCATGACGCCAGGCTTGCGGGGCGCCTTCCCACCTTGCACTCCTGGCAAAGCAGGACCGCTTTCTGGTGCCTCTGCCCTCCCGGCTGCTTGCTGTCCCCAGCACTACTACTTATCAAGAGCGGTGCATTCTGGAAATCATGTGGGTACTGGAAACGGATTTTACTGGCCCCACACATTTTATAAACAACCGCAGCTTTTCATTTGCCAGTAGGTGGCAATGTCCTTTGCGTTATCTACCAGAATTCACAGTTCAGCTTCATGGAGAAATCCTGTAGAAGATCTCATTCTGTCAAGCACCTCTGGTCTAAAATAGGCCACATTTAGAGACTTTTTGTAGAAGGGCTCTCTAGAGAGAATGCCTGAGCTGTCTTTCTGCAAGGGACTTGGAAATGATTGAGTAGCCACTGTCGAGGTGTCAGCAGGTAGAAGAAAATTAGTTGTGTGGCTGCCAGCGTGACCATTTACAGAGTTTTGCTTGGTCTGTCTCGATTGTATATATTCCTGTCTACAACCAACTGCAGAAATCTCTCTGTAACTACTTTTAAATTTAAATAATAGGCAGACTAGATCCGGTACCCAGTACCTCAGTCTCATAGGCAAAACCTCCAATGACTTCAAAGAACAAGGAAAACCTGAGCAAGAGTTTGAATCTGGTTTCATTACAGCTTCAGCACAACGTTATGGAGGCACAGACACTTCATGTGGAGAGCGATGGTCTAACTGCAGCAAGTGTGCTGTGTGCTGCAGATGAGTAAATGGCGCACGGTGAAATGCTTGCAAAGTGGGTGGTGAACCCCAGCTCCCTGCAGAGCAGATGCAATACCAGCTGGTCAGAGAAAAAGCCTGAAGGTTTGGGACGATGTTTAGACATGTTTCTGAAGAAGCAACTAAAAAAGTGAGAGATTGAAGACTTTTAGTGCCTGCAGCCTCTGAAGAGAAGCACCTTGCTTTACCATGATGTGACATAAGAGGGGGAAGACAGCGACAGAGGAGGTCAGAGTGGCAAGTGGCGTTAAGCCCCGAGGGAATACTCCTTGTACAGTCCCACATTGCTTTTGGCAGTGGCCAGTACCTCTAGTCTCCACGTCTGCCGGACGTACTCGCGCACCATATTGTCCCTCATGCTGTCAAAGACACCAGGCTGGGGCTCCACACCACTGGGGCGGTTGCAGGGCTTGCGGAGTGTGCAGCAGAGCCCATCGGCATCCTTGGAGTAAAACTCGCAGAGCTCCTCTGGCCCACAGTGTGCTTTGCCCCCTGCGATGGCGTAGGTACCGTTCATCTGGCGCTCGATGGCATAATGATAAAACTGCAGGTTGCATACCATGGAGAGGACGTACCCCCCCAGACTGCGCAGGCATTGCCGCAGCAGGAACAGGCCATCCGACATGCCCGCCAGCTTGAGGTACTCCTCCGCCTCTGACCTGGCAATGCTGCCATAGTAAAAGGGCAGGTGAGCAGCAGCATCCGGCATCTCCGCGTGCTTACTGGGACTGCTTGGGTTGATTCACAAGCTGCTGGTGCTCGGTCTGGAAGAGAGAACCAAAATTCTTCGCTGACTTAATTTTGCAAAAAGGTTTAATTTTAATTCAAACGTTTATCTAGGGGTTCTACAGCAGCCAGTGGACAGTCTGTAGGGCCGTTTCAAACATCACATGGAGAGTAGCAAAGGGTGCGTTCATGTCCCTGGCCAGAGAATCCCACACAGCAATTCCTCTATCCTGGTAAGATTGTAAGCAGAAATGCACCTGATCTTGATCTATTTCAAGCAATAGAGAATGCACCAAATCCTACAGTGAATTGTTCCAGTCGTGAATTACCTTCACTATTAAAAATGTGCTTCTTACATCCATCCCAAAGTTTTTAGCTTTGACTTCCTACTATTTTCTCTCCAGCCCTGTTCACAATAAAAGGAAATTCTTTTTCCTCTCTGAATAAATTAGTTTTGCCATGAGGGTCTATTAGCCAAAATCTTACATGAATTAAGATTAAAACATGAGATCGACATTAAATGTCTAGAGAACATCTAGATATGCAATTGCACCAAACACAGCAAAAGGAGGAAAGTATAAACCCAAGTGCTTCTAGGCAGACATTAACCATCAGTTGACAGGAGCAAGGAGAAACCTTCCTCTAATTGTCTCTGGATAACTTGTACGGATTTTTTCCTACAATACCTGACTCTGGCTGGTTTCTGAATTTGGCCAATACTCTGATCCCAATTAGCAGTTCCTATTTCTACATCTTGCACATGCTCCAGAGAAAGCCAGAGCTCAGACATGGCCAGCCGTCATTGCAAAGTGAGTTTAATCCCACTGTCTCTGTCAACCTGAAATGTGCAAGCCTTACTGGAGTCCCCTGCTCGGAACAACCTAAAACGAGAAATGAACCTACCGCCGTTTTGGTGCAGCACCGGTTCTTGGTGGGAATCCAGTGAGAAATGGCACTTTGTTGACTGAGACATTGCAGAGTCTCTTCTGTCACAGCTATAGGTGCTGTATCAAAACATCTAAAATCCCACCCACAAATTATAGCCGATTTCCGGTGCTTAATGGAAACACTGCCAGATTTGGAGGGCCTCATTTGTCCCCTGGAGCCTAACCTTCAATTTTGTCGTCGTGCAGATTCTGACCCCGAAAAGATCAGTTATTGTCTCTCTCCGCATCTCCCGCAAATGCATCACTCATGTTTACAGTAAAGCAAACCTAGCTTTCTGGCTGGATCTCTGCTATGTACCTTGATTCTTCCCAACATCACCCTCATTTCTGAACACAATGGGACGAGTCGCTACCCGATCGCTTGGTCCCACTGCACTATTTCAGAAGTGGTCTCTCAGGAAGTGGCTGGAGCTGTGCTTGGCTGGCTGTCAGCCTGCTGCGTGTCACCCAGCTGGCCTCAGCCTGCCTGGCAGCACTAGCAAGGGGGCTGCCTCCTGCCAGCCTCTGGACCCTCTGGAGCTTCAAAAGGGTTGGCTGGATACGTGCTCTGAATCGGTAGGAACAGGGTAGGAGGCAACTGCTGAGGAGAAACCACTCTGCTGTATGCACCCTGCTCTGCTCAGTGTACCAATGTCAGCAAAGACCTCACAGGGAACTGGATTTATGGCAATGAGACTCTTCTCTACGTATTTGTTTGTTGTCTTCATTGAGCCCAGAAGTGGCCTTCTGATGAGAACAGGAAGGGAGAGCAGGCTTGGCGGAGGAGACGTTTTAGCTAAGGCAGGAAACCACAACAGGAAGCCGTCAGTGGTGTTTGCAGCTCTCACGCGGGACGAGTGTAAACCCTGTCAGGCGCAGCACAAGTAAGCCTGAATCATGAAGCCCCTTTAATCAAATTCAACAACCCAAACTGGAGTCAGTGCTTGGAACCAAAGCGAATGGCCTCAGTGCTCATTTGAAATGCTCCAGGCATCAAAGCAGCCCAGACACTGGGCAGACACATCCCCCAGGCTCAGCTCCTCAGATGGGAGGACTGCCAGGGCAGGTCCCACGAGGGTGGGTTGAAGGGTGTGAGGAGCAAGCACTGCAGCTCTTGGTTTTGACTGCAGAGTCAGGCTTATGAGTCATGTTCACAAGTGAAGGAAGAGGAAGCGCTGAGTAGGCAATGGAAGGTTGACGACCTTCTTCATGTGCTACTAATTTCCACTAGCTACCTGGGATAAACAGTGATTAGGTACAAAGATGCTGCACCCAAACATGCTGACTCCCTCCTCTGGAAAGTCCAGGACCATAACACCACAGAAAATAGAACATGTTTGAAAATCATTCAGTCAGGTGAAAATGAGACAGCAGAAGCGATTGATCACCACTGAGCTCCCGCAAAATTTCCAGCTGCCTACACAGGCAGTTCTGTTACAAACAGCACAGGGCAGGAGTCAGGAGAGCCTCACGAGGCTCTGAACCCAGGCCTCTGGGTGGACCTGAGCAACCCTGGCACAACCTCAGCACACTCACGCAAACCTCACACAGCTTTGTTTTTCTGCAGTGTAAAGAGCAGACAAAAATGAGAACTGATTTCATGGATTGCTTTTACAGACATACCAAAATAGTGCCTGGAAGAAGCTGTGCAAGGCTCCCTCAACCACCCTCAATTTCAAGCAGCAAGATCTGATTTTTCCAGCACCTGCTAAATCTCTGTCCCTTGGGCTGCAGCAACCCAGATGCTGAGCATTCCTGTTGGCTTTGGGTGCTCAGCCCATGCTAGAAATAGCCCTCAGAAAGAAAGCCCACGAAGCCAGGGCTCCTGTGATAATGGCCATGTTTGCAAGTTGGCATTATGACGTGAGGATGCACTGAAGAAAACAACACCCACGTAAAAAGCACACTCAGATCCGCACACCATGCAGGAAGCTATTAAGATGTCAGTCAATCAGATCTATATATAGCTGGCCACTTGCTTTTCTTTAGATCAGACAACCATCAGGAACTGCTTTGACTTTATAATTTCTCGGAAGACCAGGTCCACTTTGTGCTGCACTGGTGCCACTCCCCGAGAGGCAGCTGGGGGAAGCGGTGGCAAGCTGTAGCATCCTGTTAGGAGCATGTTTTCTGTACCATTCTGTCAGCAACAAACCCCCACAACGCAGCCCTGGCTGGCAAACCTGTCCCTTTAAGGTGGCGGGGGTCAGCCGGGGGTGGAGGACCTGAGGGCAGCCGGGAGGGCTGGAGGCTGGGAGGCCGGTGATGGGAAAGGGCTGAGGGGGTATAAAAGGGGCCAGCGGGGGTAGGTGCTCTGGAGGTGCTGGTGCAGGGAGCTGCATGCTGAGGTGTGTGTTGGCAATGTGGGGAGGAGGGGTGTTGAGCAATTCCGTAAAAGCTGTTTAACTGGGGGGGTGGAGGACAGGTGACTGGAAGGAAGAGCTGCCAGGGTGAACGTGGTGTAGCTGAAGGGGGCAGGTCTGGCTGGTGGGAGCTGGGGGCTCGGAGCTGCTGTGTCAGCCCCTTCTGCTGCTCCTTGGGGCTGGGCTGGGGCTGGGGAGCAGCCCAAGCCTTGGGGCTCGCCTGCCCTGCAGGAGGGTGCTGCTGGGTGAGGGCAGAGCATCCCAGCTGCCTGCCCTGTAGTCTCCTCCTGGCACCAGTTGGCCTCTGTGACCATGCAGGCATGCATCTTGCAGAGCTCCGTGCAGGCCCCTTGCCTAGTGCTGCTGCAGCAGCTAGTGTGAGAATAAAGGTGCTCTCTTATGGTGCTGTTTACAGTCCTTTCCCAGTGCTTTGGGAAAGCCTGGGTAAAACTTTGTAGCTGGGATTATCTTGACCTGCTCCGGTGTTTACTGAGCTCTCCAGGAGCAAGCAGGCTGCTGGAGCTGATCTGCATGGTGGGCAGCTGCCTAGAGGTGTGCGGTGAGCATGGGTGCAGGGGCTATGGCAGAGAGAAGGCGTAGGCAGGATTTAGGAGGGAGCAGGGTGCTAGGATGGCAGAAAGAATAGGGCAAATGGAACAAATTCCAATCAGCAGCTGCTTCCCTGTGTACCTGTGGCTGTGGGCACATACCAGGCATCTTCTGGCTTGCCTAGTGCTGCAGAGGAACAGCTATGCCTACTTCTCTCCCCTGGCTTCCCTTCTGTTGTTCCTGATCTGATCCAAGAACTGAATTTACATTGGAGAGTCTGGTTGAAGATGAAGGGCTGAAAAATGTCTCAAGTGTACAAGTTCCCTTTTAAGTCATCCTTCCCAGGAGTAGCTGGTGTAGTCCTAAGGATAACACTAGCAATGTGCAAGAGGATGAACGTTGTGCTGGTTCCTGGATCATGGGCACATGGTCTCTTAAATGCTAAATAACAATAGATTTGAAATAACTTTGATTAAACTTTAAGTGCTTCTCAGTTTAAAGAAAAATGTTGAAAACTTGCTTTGGATTAGCCTGACTATACTCTTCTAATTGTTCTTGATTAGTGTTAAATTTTCATTTATGCATTCCATGGCAGCTCTTCCCAAGACTTCCTCATAAGCATTTACATTCCTGGCTTTAACAGCTTTCCCAACCTCCCTGCTGACTGCATATTAAAACCTCAACCACCCAACCATTTATTAACACTTGAGCTATGTGTGAGTGGGAGTTCATGAAACTATGAGCCCATTTCTGTTTGTACTCATAAGTAGTGTGCCTTCTGCTTGTATCTGAAGATAATAATCATTTCTACTAGTCAGTATTACTGACTCAGTCCTACCTGAAATGGCTGTGTTTACAGAAATTCTACAGAAAAAGCTCCCTGTTCTTGCTGGAGTCCTGTGGCCTGAATGCTACAAAGGACCTGGTCTGTTCTTGCTGTCCTGGAAGCGAGCAGGTAAGTCCAAACTGCCCCTCGCTGCCTGTGGCTCCCTGGCCATGTGCAGAAATGCTTCATACACCTCTGCCCCTTTGAAGTGGAACATAGGAGTCATTTGGCCCCAGTGAGAGTCCATAGTCCTTTTTGGAAGGAAGATGTTAAATTCCACAGTAGCATTTGCGAGGCCCACGCAGGGGCCTGGCGCTGCTGGGATGCACTTGGCGCAAAGGTTCCTGACGGTGACACACCAGCTTTGAAAAAAGCTGGTACCACAGAGATCAGAACCCCTCTTCCCCTACCCCTTCTAAATCCTTGGTCAGAGTCTTAGTGCCACCCTACAGCAGTATTACTAGAGATTTAAAATAAGCACAGGCGATAGTTCTGCTTAAATGCTTGTGGCCTTGGTGTTATGTTACCTGTGTGGTAGAAGCAGCCAGTGCTTCCCCAGCAGCAGGGCTTGTGGTGGCTGGTTTCCTGTGCCTCCTTCCACTCCGGGTCAGAGCTAGCCAGGCTGCCTTGGGTCCCTCTGTTCTCTTAAAACACTTATTCCCGCAAGCCAGTGCTCTGGCAGGTAGCGTTTGAGGGCTCAGTATGAGCATGCTGCCCTTTCCTGCAGAGCCAGCCTGATGCCCGTATCTGCGTCCAAAGGCTCAGGGGTGGTCATGTGCCACCTCTGCTCCTGTTGCAGCCCCCCAGCTCCTTCTTGCTGCTTTGTTTCTAACTGGCCACTGTGAACCTGCCCGAGTGGGTGAGGTTGCTCGTGCTCAAAAGGGAGAAATAGTGCAACAGTGTGGAAAACTGATGACACGCTTGTTTGGTGCAGTCAGATGGCAATAAAGGCCTGAGCTCATTCATATCCTGCTGGGGACTTGTTTTCCTTCTGTGGTTATTTGTCAGATGCTAATGAGCGGAAGCAATTTGCTCTTCTCTCCTTGAGAGCAGGAGAGGAGGAGGGGGCAGGGGAGGGGGAAGGCCACCTGCCTGGGGCCCTGGTGGTTATAACTATCTGCCTCTTTTGTTCAAGCTGTTGCTTTAATGGCCAGGATTGCCTTGTTCCCAGAAAGCAGTTTTCTGGTGTTAGCCTGCTTCCTCTGAGCTCTTCACTGATGCCTGTGAACCTACAACGCAGCTGCCTCGGGTAGCATGAGGCAGGGCTCGGTGCCTCCCCGCAGGATGCTGGGGCAGATGTTTCTGCAGTGGCATAGAAAGGAAATTGGGCTGAGTGCAGTCCCCTGAGCCAGAACAGTCATGTCATAAAAGGAAGTTAATAAATTACCCACCTAGCTGACCAAGGGAACCCAGTAGATGCAATCTTTTTTGGATTTCAGCAAAGCTGTTGATAGTGTTTCTCACGATATCCTTCTGAACAAAATGTCCACCATACAGCTAGATAAAAGCATAATATGATGGGTAAACAATTGGCTGACAGGTCGGGCTCAAAGCGCTATTGTAAATGGGGCTACATCAGGCTGGTGGCAGTCACTAGTGCAGTTCCACAGGGCTCCATTTTAGGGCCGGTTCTCTTCAATGTTGTCATAAATGGCTGGATGCAGGACTCAAATGTATACTAAGCTTGCAGATGACACTAAACTGGGAGGAGCTGTTGATTGCCTTGGGGGCAGAGGCATTGCAGAGAGATCTTGATGAACTAGATGGCTGGGCAATCACCAACTGCATGAAGTTCAACAAGAGCAAGTGCCAGATTCTGCACCTGGGACCAGGTAACCATGGATGTGCGTCCAGACTGGGGGACGAGAGGCTGGAGAGCAGCCCTGCAGAAAGGGATCTGGGGGTTCTGGCTGACACCAAGCTGAACGCGGGTCAGCAGCGCGCCCTGGCAGCCAGCCATGGCCTGGGTGCGTCAGGCACGGCGCTGCCGGCCGGGCAAGGGCAGGGATCGTCCCGCTCTGCTCTGCCTGGTGCGGCCTCACCTCCAGCACCGTGTGCGGGTTTGGGTGCTGCAGTGTAGGGACATAAACTATTAGAGAGTGTCCAGAGGAGGGCAGAAAAGATGGTGAGGGGTCTGGAGGGCAAGACGTGTGAGGAGCAGCTGAGGTCACTGGGATTGTGCAGCCCAGAGAAGAGGAGATGAGGGGAGGCCTCATGGTGGCCTGCAGCTTCCTCNAAAGGTTCTTCACTGAGAGGGTGGTCGGGCACTGGAACGGGCTCCCCAGGGCAGTGGTCACAGCATTGAGCCTGCTGAAGTTCAAGAAGCATTTGGACAATGCTCTGAGATAGGGTTTGATTTTTGGGTGCTCCTGTGTGGAGCTGGAAGTTGGACTCTGATTCTTGTGGGTCCCTTCCAGCTCGGGATGTTCTATGAGTATTGCAATAGGAAGCACCAGTGGGTCTCTGGACACATGCAGGTGGCTTTCCTGCTTCTGGATTAACACAGGCAAATTGTTTGCATGAACTTGTTTCCTATTTACGTGTGGTCATGCCTGTGGTGTATCACATGTTGTTTCTAACAAAGTGCACCTTGCTCTTACTAAGACGTTGTTATCTGGTTGTACTTTGCTTGGGGAGTGTGGATGGAAAGACAACCAAGCATGCAGATCTTGGTGTGCTCTTCAGAGTCTAGGGACTGCAGCTCAGAGCAATACAAGTGGCTGTTTTTAGTCTGCTTTTGCTAGATGATTACTGGCCACAGGGATGACTAATTAGTTCTGCTACTAACTATAGGAGTTTGGGCTAAATACTTGGCTCTTTCCCTTAAGAAAAGGGTAATGGTTCTCTATAGTTCTCTTCCATGACAAGATCACTGAGCAAGAGTTTAGCCTGGCAGACCCTGATAAATCGGAAGGTCCAGAATGATATTCTTAAAAGTGCTGCACACAAGGAAGGGCACAAAATCTAACTGAATGTGATACTTTGTTTAAACGCA
This sequence comes from Chauna torquata, assembly GCA_013399475.1. NCBI lineage: Eukaryota > Metazoa > Chordata > Aves > Anseriformes > Anhimidae > Chauna > Chauna torquata. The sequence continues at coordinate 83,924 of VXAL01000130.1, forward strand.
AGGTGATGTTAATATTTTGGGACTATGCAGTGATGTGGACAGGCCCAAGTACCCTAGCCACTCTGTCCTGTGAAGCAGCGAGCTTTGCTGTACCCTTCAGTGGCTGGGTTAGCGCAGGAGCAGAAACCTGAGTTCTGGTCCCCCGCAGCTGCCTTGGGACCTGCTACTGGTTTGTAGTAGCATCCTTTCACAAGCTGTATTGTTGCTGGCGAGCAGCTTTTCCTGGGGCAGCTCTGGAATAAGTAGGGTGCTGGGCCCATGGGCAGGGGTGACACTGCTATATGATGGGATAAAGCAAAGTAACTGTCCTAAGGCAGCTTGTGCTCAGCTGTTGTGTGTGGATTTAGTTTGGAAGGCTGTGAAAACACCCTGCTGATCCTTTTGTAGAGCCACTGAAAACACTTTTGGCCCTGACCCGTTCATCCTGAACAGCTTTTAATTAGGGTCTAACATAGTTGAACATGGTACATTGTTCACTGCCTGGTATTTCTTCTGTGGTCTGATAACTCAGCTATGGGTCATCATGTCTAAACAAATGATGTCAAGATGTCCTAGGGATGAGTGAACACAGAACTTGTCCCTGCATTTACCTGCCATCCAGGTGGAGCTGGTATTGACAACTAACCAGAGAGGAAAGTTGGTACTCCGGCAGGATTCTGGTTTTGGGGTATAGCAGATGCTTTTGTGGAGCCAGTTAAAGAAAACTGCAGTAACACATGCATATGTTGGGGGAGAAGGGCTCTGTTCCATTACTTGCTTCTACCTGGTCTCCCTGCGTTACTTCATGAAGGGTTTTTGCTGAAATAAAAGCTTATTGCAGCATTGTCGTCCTAGAGATTTCCTACTCCCAGTGCAGAGCATTTGGGGAGTGGCAGGCTGAAGCAAGGTTAAATAAGATTTACATAAGCAATTTGCAGCTAGCCTGTGGCTTGAGTCATTCCTTGGTGCTGCTGCTGGTAGCACAGCCCTCAGAAGGGTGCAGTAAAGGTGATAGCAAAGGCTTTGGGCAGCAGTGGTGTGAGAGCACTGGTCGTGATGGATATTACTGGAAATGAGTTTCTCATGTCCTGCACTGGCTTAGGAACTTCTGATGGTTCTGAGCAGGTACCTTCTCTGGAAGGACTGAAACCTGCTGAGCAGGTTCGATGCTGCTCTGAACAACGTGCCCTCCTCACTCTGCCCCTCTCACTGCTCGAAGCAGTGAAGTGTCTGACAACTTTACTTCCAACTGCAAAATGACCCAGCCTGGAGCCTGGTGCCTTTTTCTACATAAAAACATCTGCATTAATGCTTTGGGTTTGTCATTTAAAGATAAATATTATAGTTGAGCTTAGTTTAGCAGTGTTTATCTTTTGCAGTACCTCCAGACTCCTTGGAAGATCACAGCTGCTGTCTTTGCAGTTTTTGTCCTGAAGAGCTCAGGAGGTAGAAGAGGTGGGGAAGGGAAGGGACAGGCAAATTGAGGAGAGGACTGTGTGTGCAGTTGCCATCAGGTCAGGTGTGGAGCTCCAAAGTCTTGTTCCTTTGCCCCTGGCATGCAGGGCTTTGCAGTGACTAGGCTGCAGTGCCTTCCTGATGGGGTGTTGACTTCTTTGTTCTGTACTTGGTAGGGTGCTGGATTATCAGGTGTACTGGGGAAGGAGGCAAGCTCTCTGGGGATAACACGAGGGGCCCACCCATCTGCTGGCCAGCCTTCAGTTAGTTCCTCTCAAATGGGTTAAAACCCGTTGATTCAGTGGAAATGCAGCACATCTGATGTGTATGTAGGCTGATGCTGGTCTGCTGACCTGGTTTCAGTTCTTTAATCTTGCTGCTTTATTTTTTTGAGTTACTGTCCTCTCCCTACTGATCATAGGCTCACCTCTGCTTTTGTTATGGGACCATTTGATACGGTAGATATTGTCAGACATCTGTCAATCTTCTGTATTGCATTGGTCCATCCAGGACTACCTAGCTTCTCCTCTGTCTACAATACAAGCTGTATTTTTAAGGTGTTCGTTAGACAATATCTCTGTGCATGTGAGGCACTTCATAATCTTACTGTTTTATAGTCCTGCTCTGAAGCTGTCCCCAGAGCTCTTCAAGTCCCTGTCAGGAGGGGAGGCTGGAGGCAGGGAAGCAGGCAATTGCCATTCAAGCCCATAGTGAGCAGGCTGTAGAGGTGCTGCGTCAGTAGCGTCTGTTGGTGCCCTGAGTGTCAGCTGGGAGGAAGGATTCCATGTGCTCGAGCTGCCCCGTAACTGTACTCCACAATGCTGACACGATAGTATCTTAAAAAGGGAGGCTACCTTACATAGCCCTGCTGGAGGGGATTTAAGCAGGCGGAGTATAAATATCCAACTCAAACTTGGCTGAGACACCAAAGCAACTTCTCTGCGCTTGCAGTAAGTGCCACAGGCTCTCAAATGGCCGTGAGTCATTGAGGTTTCTCAATCTTGTTTTGAAAGCCCAGGCAAAGGGGGCTAGCAGCAGATCCAAACATGACCAAATTCATGTGTTGGGCATCTGGTGTTTGCCACTGGTGCTGCAGCCCTAGCGCTTGCTTTTATGAAAATATTGCTGTAAGTAGAGTGGGTGGTGGGGGAAGAGGCTGGCAGAGCACTGGGCGCACTCATTGCTTCTCAGATGTACAAAGATGAGTTTTGTTTACATGGAACAGATCAAAACAAAGTTCCTGCAGTTAAAAGAAGCCATACCCAACCAAGTAAAAACAAAACCCAAAAAGCTACCCATAGGATTCAGTACCAGCAGTGAACGTGATCCTGGCACCCTGATGCTATTGAGGTTACTTTTTTCAGTAGGTGTTTTGGTACTGGAAGGGTTGTAAGTGTTGCAAGTTCAGGATGGAACAATAAAAGTGAAGGGCCTGACCAATGTGACTGAGGACAGCTCTTAGGAACTGATAAGATGATATGGGGATAAAGGAGAAGATGATAACCAGACTTACTTTCCACTGATTAATAAGAAACATATCCTAGTAAGATCCAGCAGTATGTGTAACAGTGTCTCCAGGGAGAATAGTGGAAGTCCCACTGCTAGTCATTTAACACTGGATCAGAAAAAGTACTGTAGGGAACAATCCTCTACAGGCAGGAAGAAACTGGGATGAGCTAATAGGACTTTCCCATATCTAATTTCTGCAATTCTGAGTTCCATTTAGGGAAAATTACACTTTCAATTCCTTTCTCTGGCCAATGTAATTTCTAGTTCAGCCAAGGCTCCATGGAATACTGAAACACTGAATGCAGAAACATTTTGCTTCCACTGATATTTTCTGGTGGTCTTTTGTTGAACATCAGTGTCTGAAGTGAGAATGAAGTTCTCTGCTTGCTCATAGACTAGGGTTACATTGAGAATATGTACAGCTCTCCTGCACTTTTTTGTAATATGTCTAAGTGATCATCTGCATGGTGACTAAGGTGACCATGGTCTAGTAAGTTCTTGGCTTTCCTCCCTTCTATGCTGTTGATGGGAGGTTGCATCAATGTCTGCCCAAGCTCAGTCCCTGCTTCTTACCATGTGCAAAATGCACCATCTCCATTAACTTTTCTACCAAGCAAACTAACTTTGAACCCTCACAGCTGAGCACACAAACACCATCCTCTTTTCTCTAAACACAAGACACTGGAATGATCAGCAGAGGGTTAATACTGTATTCTGGAAAACCCTCTGGTCGCTTAGCTTCTGCTTCACCCTCCTGCAGCCTCCCCTTGTCAGCTGAACATGCCGACTGCTTCTGTTGTGGGATGCCAATAATCCATCAAAAAAAATTCTCCAAGGAGAACATTGTGGTCCAGAGACAGGGCTTTGTGCTGCAGAGGTCTCCAGGTTGCTGGATCGCATCCAGCCATGGTGGGACAGGCTGGATGTTCCTGTCTGGCAGCTGTTTGGGCACTGCTGGCAGAATTGTTGCTGGTCTCACAGCCTGGTTCATAGTGGGTGGGTCTCGGCAGCAACAATTAGTTGCAAAGAGGCTTTTCTTTGGCAGTCTCAGCAGAAACAGAGTAGAAACTCTTCCAGATCCCAGGGGAGCCAGGACATGTCCTGCCCTGCATGGGTCCAGCTGAGTTCTTAGAACTACCCGGTGCTGTTTAACCCTGCCCCTGTAACGCGAGTTCGGAGAGCTGAACACCCCTGAAAGTTCTGCCTGTGCCTCTGGCACCTATTGCCACATTTCCCTGTGACTGTAGGGCTTTCCTTTAGACTCTTATCTGTCCCTCCATCAAAATTATGTTCCTTGGGGCAGTATTTGCTGGCTCCTCTCACAGCTCAGCCCAGCAGTAGAGTCTGTGCTGCGTACCCATCTGCACTGCTTCTGGCTGTGGCAGGACCCTTGCCGATGTCTGTCCTTTATAACTTGACATGATGACGGCTGTAGGACCTTGAACATCTGATGCAGGACTGGGGAGAGATTCTTCCACTGGCCTAGAGAAGTATGCATAGTCTTGCACTGCTCCATAGGGCTGTATTTAATAAAATAAGGCTCTATTGTTAAATAATAGTTTTAATGTGTACTCCCACCTCTGCCTTCTAGCTCTGTGCATGACAGATTGTAATCTCCTCAGATAAGAGATGAGGGGTAAGCCGTACATGTACATTTGCACCCATAATCTTCAGGATCTATGCAAACATCTAAGGGGAAGAGGGTCATGATTTTCACTCAAAATACCTTGCTAGTTTTCCATCTGCCCTGCAGATCTCAACAACTTTCTAGATACCAATATGATCTGCTCCAGAGCCACACACTGGGTGTTTTCTGATGAGGTGGAGACAAGGCAGGTAGGAGCAGGATAGCAGATGAGCAAGGAAAAACTGATTGATCTGTTCTTAATTGACACAACCTGACAAACTTTGTTTAATGGACTGTAGTGGGGATTATTTAGAAGCTTTTCAGAAGAACAAATATTCTTTTCTTAAGGCTGTAATAGATTATAATGGTTATCTAGGTTCAGTGTTATTCTCTTATTGGCCAAAAAGTCAAACGAGAGAATCTGGGCAAAAAAAGTGGTTGTGTTAGGCATCTCAGGTACAGAATGACTTTCTCTGGGATGCTAGCTTGAGATTTGAGTCAATGACTGGTAGATGATGGGTCTGGTATCTCTTGATCTTTGTTTCTATCATCTGCTTTTCTGTCCAGTTAGTTATTGACAGGCAGCAGCTGTAGGTGCTAGGGGAGAGTGACTTTTTCATCAAATAAATTGGACAAGTCCTCATAAGATCCCACTGCAGTGCTGGTGGAGTGCTCTGAGCAGCCCTGCCAAAGCTTGCTGCGGATGAACTAGAAAGCACAACATTCTGCTTCGATATTTAACTCTTACACTACAGGATTTTCTCAGTATGTGTACAAGAAAGCTTTAAAATTGCTCATCTGCTCTGTAACCTTGCTATGCATCAGGGCTGTCTGCTGGAAAACCTGGCAGGTAGTGAGAGGTTCCCCTAAGAGCCGGGCTCCTCCCTGCTCGTTCACAGGCTTTACCCCAGGTTTTGCAAAGGGCAGTGCAAACTTTGGGCCTTGAAAATGTGCCTCGTTGGATGCTGAATGTGCTCTGCATCATGTGCTGTCTTTCAGTTCTCCTATTTTTCTGGGCAGATAAGGAATGAAATTTATGGTCCCTTTCCTGCAGATGAATGAGGCAGGCAGAAGAGCTCATGCCACAGTAATGCCCTGGGCTGCAGTTCTGCCAAGTCACACACTTGCTGTTGTTATGCTGCCTACCACAGCAAGCACACTATCTAGATGAGCTAGGTTGGGCCTTGGAAAAATGTAGTCAGTTCATTATCTTTATGCATGCTTTATTATGGCCCATGAGGTTCAGAAAAACAAATTTCTTGTGCTGTTTTAAGATCCTGTGAATTTTCAGAAACACACAGCATTATCTGAAGCCTCTTACCCCACTTACTGTTTCAGACTCCTTAAATCTGTTTGAGTCTAACTCCCTTCAACTGTGTTGTTGTCTCCTCAGTGGCACTAGGAAGGTGAAATGATTGCTTTCTGGTGTACTTTAGGATCCTTCAGAATAAAAAGAGCTATGTATATGTCCTACCTGTCAAGGTACAAGCAACAGGTCCTGCCTAAAGATTCAACTTCTATAGCATTCATGCTGTGTGGCTTGTGTGCAGCTGTCCCTGCTAAAGTAATTGTCATCAGCTGTGAGAAACTCGTAGGCCTCCTGCCAGCCCTTCAGGTCTGGATTAGCTCTGCAGTCCTGTGCAGATGTTTTTATGCATGCTCGGGAGTAGTGTCAAAGCACAGCACTGTTGCGAAGGGTGCCCAGGTTCTGGGGCACCAATCCTGCAGCAGGTCCTGGGTGAATTGGTGGCTCTCAGCTCATGCAGGGTCCAGCCACTGGTACACAGCAGTGCTTAGGAGTTGTGGTTGCCTTTAATACCCGCTGTCCCCAAAGAGGGTGAGAGCTCTGCGTGCTTGTAGCTTCTGTTGCGCAGGATGCGTTTGTATTGCATAGGGCAGAGATCTTTGGAGAAACTTGGTCACCAGAAAAGGGATTAACTGCATTAGGATCGCACTGTGGGTGACCACAGTCTGAGGCTTCCAGTGCTCGAGCCAGCTCAGGTATCTCTGTGCTGTGAGCACACCATAGCACAGAGGTGCGCATTGATCAGCAGAATTACAGAAAATCAGGCACCCCGATCCTGTTGGAAGACAAAGGCTGTTACGCAGGCTGGCCTATAACATATTGGTCCTGTGACTTATAAAACTAGGTCTTGGGCAAAGCTGCCTGGTTATGAATCAGAAGAAGATGGCAGTTAGCTACCCTGTTCTTTTCTGCACTTGGAAGCACTTTGAGGCCATGCTTCTTCAGGGCCTTTTGAAAATGCTTTTGTTAGGTGTTGAATTTAAAGCCCCTGCTCTTGCTCTTTGGTACTTGCTGCTCACTAAGGTAGCCACAGGGAGGTAGGAGATCATTCTTGTATTGCCAAGGGCACGTTTAACATCACAGGGCACATCTTCCCAGATCTGTAGAGAAAAGCCAGAGTGCAGGTAAACTGTGCTTTGTCTGATTTAAGCCGAGGGCATTGCACTGGCAGAGCTGGCAGCTCCTGGCTTAAGGTTATAAACAGGGCAAATCATAGAATTATCTAGGTTGGAAAGGACCTTTAGGATCATCAAGTCCTGCCATCAACCTGACCTACCAAAGTGACCTACTAAATCATGTCCCTTAGCCACATAACATATCTCTTAAATACCTCCAGGGATGGGGGCTCCATCACTTCCCCGGGCAGCCTGTTCCAATGCTTGACCAGAAAAATAAAGTAAAATACCAGCTCAGAGCTAACAGTCATCTCCAACTTGACAGCATAGGCTAGCTGAGCATCAGTTGTTCTGAGTTTTGGAAGACAAAAGATGAATCTGAGCTTGAAATCTAATCTGCAAGCAGGAGAGGAATTCTGCAAGATCAAGTTCATCTTCCAAAGCCATAGGGAGCAGCAGGTTTAAAATATGTCCTGATGGTGAGCTTCTAGGCCTCAATATATCTTCATCAAAGTGGGAGTACAAATTTTGCTTTAATGGTGTTCAGAATATCCTTGAACACCATCTCAAAGCAGAGTGAGACCATTCCTTTACTAGTATATTTTATGAGGTTTAAACACGCTTCGGACTGCACAGTGTTACAAGGTGGTAGTAAGAAATTCCTGAGGAAGAAATTCTGAAGAGAAGAATGAATACTTTTGGAGGCAGGGGAAGTTGCCTTGGGCTTGGACTCCAGTAGCTCAGCTGTTCTTACAAAAGCGTATCAGCTCTGAAGTGTAGGTATGTGTTTGCATGTGACCAGCAAGCATTTGAGCAAAGCGTGTGACTTGTAAGTGGTAATGGAAGTTTACATTCACAGTCATTTCCTATGTGAAAAGGTCTGTTCTGAGTGAAATGCACCACTAACAGGCAGCTTGCTATCTCTATTTTCCAAGTATAGAACTGAGGCACAGAGAAGTAATGGGCTGGACCTGCACAGGGCTTTTCAGTTAGTTTAACAATGGTAAGGGCTTTTTGTTCCAGTTACTTGAATAGGATTTTCTGAAGTGGTTCTCTTAAGACCTTAGTTCATGCTTTATCCTGCCTACTCCCTTACAGCGGCTACAGCCTTCTGCTTGCTGACTCTGTATGGAGTTTGCAGAAAGTCACCCATGTTCTCTGTAGCCCCAGCATCTGTCTTCTGCTTTGGGCTCTCTCCAGCCTGGCCCCCCCCAATCTCTGTTGTGCCCATTCAATCCCAGACCCAGCAGGGCCTTCCCAGACACCTCTGGGCATGTTATGAGCATAAGTTAGCATAATTCAGTTGGCAAAACTGTTTAAAAAATACATATTCCTGCTCTCCTGGTGAGGAAAGGAATAAAAGGTATTTAATTCCAAATCTAATATGTTTGATACAGCCCATCTAATGCTACCATGTGAGTTAGCATTGATTCCTGGGAAAGCAGGTGCTAAACAAAGGATGTGGGGCTTTAAATTGATAACAGTTGCGCGTACTTCTCTATTTCCAGCCCTCCAGAGTCATTTTCTGCATTGCCCTTTGGCAGTGCCTGCCCTACTAACAGCCACTTCATGCACCTTTCTGTTCCTGGTCCCGTTACTCAACTCAGACCCATACAGTCATCAGAGGTGGAGAAAATTCATCTAAGTGGTGTCCTTTGCCCTTGGCATCTCTGCTTTTGTGCTGCTGGTCCCACCTGCTCAGGGTTTGTGTGAGTCAAAGCTTGGCTCAGCTAACACATCTGTTGCCCTTTCTGACCTCTCAGACTTTAACTGCTCAAGCCAAGTTTCCTGTAGCTGTTTCAGTGGACTTAGGTCACATACAAAGCCTGGTGTTTCAAAGGTATTCTGCTTCCTTGTGAAGCCAGTTGCTTTATAGGGCAGCACAGGGACCGCAGCATAGTCCCTGTTATCTGAGAGTTCTCAAGAAACCCTCTTTCTGGTTAAGGTCCTAATAGGAACCAGCTTTTTTTAAAAAGAGTCATTAAAACCCACATGCATTTGTCTTCTAATGCATCCATATTTAAGAAATTGTATTCCTGGGAGCATCAGCAAGCTCTACAGGGACTTGGGCCCCTCTTCTCAAGAGGAAAAAGGGTTGTGAAAAGTTGCAAATACAAAAATCATAAATATATGAGAAAGCAGAACCTCGCAGATCAGTTTGATCCTGCTGCCAGTGAGGGAGCCTTCTGCCTCATCCCTTCTGCAGTCCTGCCCATGTGATGGGTTTCCCTCGTGTCTCTGCAGCATGTATTCCACAGTCTAATAGATCTGTCCATTAGGAAATGTTTTCTGAGGCTTAATCTCAACTTTCCTTTGTTCTAGTTTATTCCATAACACCATGGACTGTGCTTGAACTGATGGGACTTGGAACTCTTTTCACAGAAAAGTGCGGAGCAATAACAGACGAGATGATGAAGAAATTAAAAGAAGCAAATGTGAATTTGGCAGAATCCTCTCTGACTATATTTGCTGTTATATTTGTCAGTAGGAAATCTCTGAAGCCCTTCTCAATTATTTGGAGCATTATTCAACAGGTGCCAAGTACCGTAAGTCTTCTCACATTGCTGCTTAGGCTCGCAGGCAGCAATCAGTCTAAAGAGAAGCTTCCAGAGAAGACACATTCAGGTGTTGTGTCCAGAGATAAGAGACTGGCTGGCCCCAAGTATTGGCCTGTAAGCTGTTATTTCATCTTCTGATCTGTCTAAATGTCCCAACTCCAAAAACAGAGTATGATGCCCCCTAACCAGTCTTTTCCTGCACTGATGGAGCAGTCAGTAGAAAGGCTAGAACAGTTGCACGATGAATTAAGCTGGGCCTATTAACACCAATGTTTCACGGGATCTCCCCTCCCGCCACTAAACCTGTGATGCTACCGGGCGTGCGGGGGGTATGAGGCAAGGAACAAAGCAGCCATGTCGTGTAACAGCTACCACAGATACTGAGAGCAGAAAAGTACGTCTTACCTGGCTTGTAGATGTGCAGAACGTCTTGTCAGGGCTTCGTTATGGCAATTTTGAAGAAAGAAAGGAAAGGAAGAGGGGAAAAATATTCTTTGAATGAGAAATGTCTTGATTTTGGGAGGCAGGAGGGGAACAGGCCACACCATCCAGTGAGCTGTCTGGCATTTGCTAACCTCCGTTTACTGGTTTCTTTGAAATGTGACCCATTTCCTTGTTGCACAGGAAAGGAAAGAAGAGAAAATAAAAGCCGTGTAACCCTGAAGAGTGAAAGAGCTCTGAGACCTTCTCAGTGCCAGGTCTCCTATGGAAGAATACAAATCAGAGGAAGGTGGTGAAGATCTGTTTTTATTTAAACAAATGTGTTGAGCAAAGATGTTACCTGGACACCAAAGCTTTCTGCTTGCCTGTTGAACAGATGTTCCTTGGGAAGTGAGCCTTTATGCGTAGGCACATCTCTGCCATGCCACGGTATGTCCCTTGGAAGTCGCAAGGTGGTCTCTGAATATTTCACATCCAGCCAGGGGCTACTGAGAGGCCCTCTGTTTAGGGCTTCTTTGGAGTGATGGTTTGTGATGGTCAAGACCTAGCCTCGGGAACCCAGGAAACCTCTCCTAGTCTTTTTCCTGCTCAACTTTCTGCTTAACTCTTCTCATCCTAGGAATGGCCACAACACTAACAGCTGGGAACCAACCAACACCAGTCTTACCAGTGGCTTTTTCTTGGAAGGGCTTTCAGCTGTTCCTCAAGGGCATGCCTCCCTTTCCAGAAGGGCATCGTGTTTCACCACCAGCTGTGGTAAACAGCTCGTTGCCACCTGGCAGCTCATTAGCCTGGGAGGGATGGGTTAAGGGTCAGTGTTTGGTGCCAGCTCTTGGGAGACCAGGAAGAAAGGCTGCTGAGCTGTGACTTCAGAGTGCTTGAATGCAAAGAAGTTCCCTGACAGGATAGGTGGAGAATTCCAAAAAGGTCTCAGTGATGCAGGCAGAAGACTGCACTGTAGACAAATTCAGGACTGGGGCTGTAATTGTGGCAGGCTGAGCTTGCTGATTTTGAAAGCTGGAAAAAACAGATGCGGTGATAGGATTACATATGCAAATTGCAAGCTATCCTTGAGCATTACTTGGCTGTACGGCATTTCATAGATGAGTCCCCTTGAGGAGCCCTTTGTTTATATTTTGACATGGGGCTGTACATGATGTTTACTCAGAGATCTGTATTAAAGGTTGTTTCAAGCACAAGGTGAGATCCTGAAATAGATGAGAGTCACCTAGGCACTTTAAAAGGGTGAAAACTGAGTGTTCTGACATGCCCATCTTTGCAGTATGAGCAGAGAGCTTTTGCTCCTGAGCCCTCAGCAGGGCTCACCTGCACTTTTGTCCTTTGTCCAGAATCCTCATGAAGTTCAGGCAATGTGTAATAATCTTGGTAGTTGTTTCTTTCCAGCTGTGCTTTCAAAGCTAGCAGTGGCTCTTTCAAGCTGAAGTTACAAGTTTGGGAGACGCCAACCCAATTTTATCTAACACCTGGGGCTAATTAAACTGTTTTTTTCCACTGTTGGGCAATTAGTTTGCATATCTCTACACTAGTGGAAAATCAAAAACATTTGTTTAGAGCTGGTTTTACTCACAGGTTCTCAACCTGCAGTATTTGGGCTACAAACAAAGCAGAGCAGTTTGTTTATTACAGCAGTAACTGAAAGACCAAATGGACTGTTGTTGTGTTAGGTACTGTACAAACATAAAAAGGATTAGTCCATGGCCAAGTAGCTCGTCCCAACATGGACGTGGGGCCAGGCTGTGATGTAGAGCCAGAGCTGGGAACTCTGCCCAGGCCCTGCAGTTTAGATGTAGCGAGAATTTTTTATTTTGATTTTATGTACAGAATGGTTATACAAAATGACCCCATCGGGCCCCAGCATCGTCCCTGATGTGCTTTCATGGCAGCCTTACAGGCCTTAAAATGAGCACTGGCCTCTGAGTGTCATACAAGCTGGTGCTGGAGCTGGGCATGCTGGATGCATTTGGGCATCAGCCAGCATCCTCCAGAAGTGATGCACCGTGTTTGTCTGCAGGCATTGCTCTCTGTTTCTGCTGGGTTTGGTGCAGCATCCCTGCGGGGTTTGTCTGCGTGGTGCTGAGCCCAGACCTCGCAGGATTGGAGACTGCAGCCTCTGCCCTGTGTAGCCACACGAGGGTGCAGTGTCACTGGGCTGCTGAGCCTTGGGGACAGGGTCCTGCAGCTCTGCTGAGCACAGGGCTCCTCTCCACCTCCAGAGCAAGGGAGGATGCAGGGGAGCCGCGGAGAGAGGATTTCAAGTGTCTCCTGGAAATGCATCCTCTCCTCCTCATCCTAGAAGGAGGAAGCAGGTGGTTGGCACTGTTTAATGTTGGAGGCAAATCGTAGCGGCTGTCAGTTGCCCATGAAACTCTTGTTTCGGGCAGGGTCCCATGTCCCCTCTGTTTTGTGAGTATCTGATCCCCTTACCCTTCCCCGTTTTCTAGGCTCTTGTGCTTGTGACGGAGGCCTTGGCTTGGGAGGATACGTGCAGCTCTGAGGTGACTCCATCAGCCCTTCAGAGGCAGGTCCGGACTGGAGCTTAGTCGAGCATAGTTCTTGAGCTACGGAGTTTGCATGGCCTGGTATGAGGATGAGAGCACCTGTAGAGCCCTACGGTTCTCGGGTACAGCCCTGCAGAGGTTTTTGCCCCAAGCACACACAGTGGATCAGATTGTGTCCTTGTGTGCCAGGAGTCTCTAACACCGTATTTACTGTCCAGGAGGGACTGCAGCCCCGTGCGAGGACACTGCCCATCCAGAAGAGCAAGGTGCCCCTGGAAGGGACACAAAGCAGCTCGCTCCTAAGCAGGGAAGATGGGCGTTTGTAGCCTCAGTCCCTCTTAATTACATAGTGAGTGTATTTGGAGACAAGCTTCAGCAGACAGAGAGCCCCTAGGATGGCACCAGGCCATGCAATTAGTTTTTCCCTGGCCAGAAGCGGCACCATTCAATTAAACCCCAAATATTTTGTTTAGTTGCTCTTTTATGTATGTGCTGTAGGGGCTCAGACAATGGCTAGCACAGCCTGGAGAGGAAGGAAACCGCTCTTTCCACCCAACCAGGGAACCGGCCAAAAATCCAGCCCAACAATTGCAGTCCCTTTGAACTCCGTTCTCAAGCAGAGAGCCAGACCGTTCCAGTGTGAATGGCTGTGATGAAGAGCGGCCCTTGCTCTTGTTCTGCGGTGCCCTGGCTGCAGGGTGCTGGAGCAGCACCAGGGCTGGAGCTCAGGGTGGTGACCATGCATGGTCAGACCTCTCCTTCTGGGAGCAAGGGAGGTTTTCCTGTGCTTTCTCAAGGTTGTTAGGACTAGCGCACCTACCAGGCTATACCAGATGCATACAGACCTCAGCTCAGGAGTTTCCTGAGCTGATAATTGCTGACAATCAGGAGAGTGCCCATGAAAATATCCCTCTGTGTGTGTGTGCTGTGCTTACTCTTCCCTGGGCATCTGTTCATGGCCACCATCAGGGGTAGGATCCTAGGGCAGGTGGACTTTGGATTCCAGTTCCTGCAGCCACACTTCTGTCCTCGTGGGTGAAGGAAGGTGCTGGAGCATGACTTCCTCCGGAGTACCTCCTGCTCAGGTCATGCTGCTGCTCTGTCCCAGGAGTGGAGTTCATAGGGCTTCAGTTAGTGGAAGAAAATCCATTGTAGCTATTAAATGCAAGGATACAGCCTCTGCCTCTGGTTCAGCCCTGCGCTTAACTGATAGCAGAGGATATGGGAGAACAAACTGCAACAAGGACCACAGGCTTCTTGCTTTTCTTCTTAAGCCCTTTTCTCAAGCATCCCACGACTAGCATCCAATTAGGCACAAGGCTGGCCAGGCCTTTGGTCCGACTCGCTGTGGCTTTTCCTACCCTCCGTTCCCCTCCAACAGCCGTATGGTTGCAGACGTGCCCCGGTCAGCCTGGGTGGCACCCAGCACCATCCCCACGAACCCTGGCTGCACAGGTCTGCCCTTAGGGCTGGATCCGGTGGCTTTGGCACTGTATGCATGTAGACTTGGCTTACGTCTTCCCCTGCTGCTTTCTACCCTCTTGCCTTTCATTCAAATCCTCTTGTGCTTAAAGGCTCCTTGGGAAGGGTTTTGGGGTTCCTCTGTCCCCACAGAAGGGCTCAGGCTGGGGCTCCGCTGCCTGGTGCTGCAGTCCTTTCTCCATGTCCTTCGCAGGGCCCCTCTCTATCCAGAGAAAAGCAGGGCAATTGGGAAGGGTCTGCTTTTATATTTGCAGGATGGCCAGGTAATTCTCTTTACCAAGGCTTACGTATTCAGCTTTCTAATCTCAAAGAAGACTTCAGACGGAAGAAAGAAATGAGCTCCTGCCCTTTATTGTTTTATGTGTCCTGAGAGGGCTTTGTTTTTAAACAAGCAGTATTTTATTATTTGCAGTGTTTATTCTTTACTTTAGAAATGTATTGTCCTCTGTGGGACACTCCACAGTGGCAGCAGAACAAGAGAAATTATGCATCACAGGAGCCAACAGGGCGAAAATGATGTAACTTGGGAGGGAAGGGACTTCTTAAAACATTAACAAATTCTTGAGGGCTTTTTTTAATTTTAAAGCCAATACCTAACAGTGTTGTAAAGCACAGCTGTCGTTGTTAAGACCAAGACAAGGCAGACATGCACTGGCTTTTTAAAAGCATTTTGAAAGCTACAGTTAAAATGAAGGATGGGAATTTCATTCGTTGTTGGGTTGGGAAAAAAAAAACACAAATCCTGGCTTGCTTTATCTGTTCTGTCTACCGTGTGCTGCCGTCAGCGTGACCTCTGTGCTTCCCTGCGTTTGTAGGGATGTTCTATCTGCCAGGGAGCCTGTGGGGCTCTGCGAGCAGCCGGGGCTGCCCTGGAGGATCACTGCCTGCTCCTTTGCAGAGGGTTTAGCTGATTAGTTTTATACTGTTGCAGGCAAGACCTGCCTTCTGCACTGATGTCAGCAGTCAGGGCGGGACTTTTACAGCCTTGTGGGTTTGGGATTTTTTTGGATAATCCTGGCAAAATTCCTGAGCAAAGTTTCTATTTTTTTTTTTGAGCAGCCCCTATACATGCTGCCTCCGAGCCGCTCTCTTATTACTGCTCACTTCCTGAAAGGAGACTTTTTAGCAGAGCCTCTAGGTCCAGCGCTGCCTGGGTCTGACAGAAGAAGGTTATTGAGGAAGGCGACATAAACCCTCAGCCTGGAAACTTTCTGACACCCGCTGGACTGAGGGGGAGAGAGAAGCTTTTGGCTGCTGCTGGGAAAAAGAAAAAAAAAAAAGCTCAAAGAATTAAAAGGGGAAAAAGAAGAAAGAAGGGAAAACACTAGAAAAGGTAAAACACTCTTTAAAATAATTTTTCCAGAGAAAACTCTTTGAGGTTGGAGTGGGGTGGTCTAGGGTGGAGGGAATGCGAATGTTCTTTGAAATCAGAACCGTCTCCCTGGAGAAGGAATGAGCCCGAAGAGCATTGCATGCTGGAAAAACATTTATGAGAATGAAAACCATGTTCACCCTTCTCCAACATTCAGAGTTTCCATAAAAACGCAGGGTTGTGTTTCAAAGTGTCTGCAGACAGCAGGAGTCAGGCATCTGCTCTCGCGCGCTGTCTCTCTCACCTCCCCCTTTCCCCGCACCACTCCACTTTTTATTGCATTAAGCCATCTGATCGCATGTTTGCTGCTCTAAAATAGGATTCTCTTAGGCAGAGCTGCCGTGGGTGAAACTCTTAATTACAGAAAGCAACAGCTCCAATCGCTGCTGCAGAATTATGCATTCCTCTGTCCTCATTCCTGTGAATAAACACAGATTGCACTCCCTCTCCCTCTTTTGCTCTCTCCATCTTCAGGAGCTGCCTCTTTCCCTCCTGTGCGATGCAGGCAGAGGATTATGAACTGTCTGACCTGAAAAAGTTGCAAAGTCATTAACTTCATGTGCATCACCAGGCATTTGGCCCTGTTGCACTGGTCATATATTTCTTTGCTTTGATTGTATTTTAAAGGGTTTTTTAAAAAGATCAATCCCTCAGAACATGTTATTTTAAACATCAAAGTAAATATTAGCGATGGTGAAATGCCAGAAGATTATCTCATTAGAACTGAAGGAGCTGTGCTATAAATAGAAAGGAGTTTATAAAATAACCTTGGCAAATATCTTCCAGAGAGGAAAAATCAACCCAGGAGGGAAGCGCAGAGCCGCGCTGGTCTGAGCTGCGCTCCAGGGCAGGTACCCTGCTTTGGCGCCAGCCGCAGCTGGGCGGCAAAATTTAAGATTTCAAACTGAGGCTCGTTTTTTGGGGACTTTTCTGGTCAAGTGTACGCATGGCTGTGAACCTCAGGGGGCTTTTGTTTTCCTATTTCAGTCCATGCCAATACCCACATTGGCTGGAGATAGCTCAGCCGCACCAGGGAGATCTGTTTCTTATTCTGCTCATTAATATTGTTGTTAGCAGAGCTCACATGGTGACGGCGCACGATCGAATACATGATGGGTGATAGCAGGAAGATTTTTGAAGTCTGTTCATTTTTGGTCTCCCTCACACTGCAGATGGTAGAACGGGAGATGCTTTGTCGGGCGGCCCAAGTAGTTCCCCAGCCGGCACAGGAGTGTTCACTCTGCTCGCCAGCGCCGTGCCCGGACTAGCTTTAAGTGCCTCAGCCAAGGAGGCTTCCTCTAGTTCTGGGGAGATAGTTCCCGTGTCATGAAGTTTCTCCATATAAGGAGCATGCTGGCTGCCTCGGTTGCTCCATCGCTGGCATCCCATTGTTCTGGGCTGGCCCCACCGGCAGCACCCACAGGCAGCACCCTCCAGTTTCCATCTCCTTAATTTGTGAAACCTCCGGTGCTTGTAGGTGTTTGCTGTTGTGTTCCCCAGGCAGCTGTTTGGTGGTGGAGTGGGAAAGGTCTTGTCATCTCCTCTAAATCATGCTTTTCTCAGATAAGACTTTGGGGCTGAACTGTTTTATTTGGCAGAGGAATGCCCTGATAAGCTGTGACTGAATGAGCAATCGATGGGGTGAAGTGTAACCCTAAGGGAAGGTGTTGCCTGCTCAACATAAACAGTTTCTGCTCATCATGCGAGAGGCCTTTTAATTACCAACATGCAAACCTGTAACATGAGAGGCTGCGTTATTGCTGATGGCTCAAGGCCACCCAAGAACTGTTGTGGGGAGGAATAAGTGTGCTTATCACATACAGCCCTAGTCCAGAGGCAGCGTGGGCTCCGCTGCCCAGAGGAGCAGCTCCATGAAGGGCTTTCCAGTGCAGGTTGCATCAGGCCCACCCAGGGGATGATTCTGTTCAAGCACTCATCTAAAGCTTATCTGAAACCCCCAACTCCAAAAACCACTTTTCTTGCCAAGTTTCCAGCAATTAGTTCATTCTAAGCCAGAAACACCGCAGGATGTGTTTGTCACGTCCTGTCCTGCCTAGATCTCAAGTTAACACAAATTAACTTAAACAGAATTTGGACCAAATTTGTCACGTTTTCAGAAACAACTTGCTAGTGATTTGGATGATGTCAGCTCAGATGTGCTGAAGATATGAAAGTCAAAAAGATCTTTGCTTGACCCTAGCACCCATAGGAAATATTTGCAGGGCAAGCAGTTACGGACATATCCTGGGAATCTGTAAGCAGGTCGGATCTCATGTGCAGCTATTGCAGGGTGAGAAGCATAGAAAACCACCAGCCTGGGTATGGACTCGTTTTTCAACACAGTAGGAAGTTTTAAAGGGATATGATCAGGCAAATCTCCCCATCTCAGTTACTGGGAGTGCCTTAAATCAAGTCTGCAACCAATTCAAGTACTGGGAGGTTCTCCAGTGAGAAAATGTGCCAAAATATTTTAGCTCCATCTGACTTCAGTGGAGCAAAGTCAGTGGCACATGTTTAGTGCAGGGTCTCCGTCCAGCTGCTCCACTGCTGCTGCTCTCCTACCTTCTGCATTTGCCTGGACTGGGAAAAGACATGTTTGGGATGTGCCATGGCTGTGTATTCAGTATCTCTGCGCTCCTGTTTATCATCTGAACCCACCATTACTGCTATTGTTTTCTATTCTTCCATTGTAGCTCCATTTTTTTTAAAGTTCATATTAAACTATTCCCATGCAGTTCTGCAAACTGAATACTACAGTTCTGAACTTGAGTATTCATAAATCTTGGTTCTAGTTGAATTTGAGGGTGAAATCATGGCCTTCCTCTGGGAAGGCTGTGCCACTGACCTCAACAGGACCAAGACTTCACCCCAAAGTGGTTTCGGTCAAAACCACAGTGAAAATCACCAGTTTGGCCCTGTTGGGGTTAGTGGCTCTCTATTCTCTAGCCATGAACCAGGGCAGCTCCTCGGTGTCTGGGCACAGATAAGTGTACTGGGTGGCCTTTGGGCTGCAGCTTTCTCGCTAGGAAGCCACACATGCTTGTGAGACGGCACATTCTGTTGCACTCTGCCATACCCCACCAAATCCAAACCATCTGGGCCATATGTTTCCCTGAACAGAGAACCTGGAGGGAGGGGAAAAGGGACCATAAACTCTGCACAGCAGATCTCTTGGAGCTTGCTTGCAGGAGCCAGAGACTGGAAGTGATCTGCAGATCCTCCAGAGCTCTGAGGGTTGGAGAGAGTCGGGAGTCCCACGTGGTCTGCAAAACCGCGTCCCACTGCAAGAGCTCCCTGCATGTTCCCCCATGGAAACGTGTTGTGGGGTCTGTGGGTGCTCACTGTCATGCTGCCTGGCACAAAGGGGGACCCCCATGGCCTTGCCTGGACTTCCTGCATAGCTGTGGCCAAATCACTTCTCCTTTTGCCTTGTTTTGCTTTGCTGAGAAATGCCATGAATGAGTAATATTCACCTGCTCGCAGGGAGACATGGAAAGAGAGATGATTTTAAGTTACTGGAATGGCTTCAGCAGCCATCGGGGTCTTGGAAGTGGGCTGCATGTTGGCATTGTGGTGCTCCTAGTGCCCTGGGAGGCTGGGTGCTGTGTACATGTTGCTCGGGGGACAGCCTGAGACCCGCAGCACCGAAAGTACACAGCCAAGCAGGCAGCGAGGCAGGTAGAGCAGACAGAGAAAGCCACCTCTCCTGCCAGCTGGGGCTCCTCTCACCAGGTTCCCTTTTCTGTGTCACCATGATGCCGCTGCTTCTCTGATTTCCTGGAAGGAGAGCCTGGTCCAAACTTACTTTTCTGTTTCAGGGTCTCCCTTTGCAGCTCATTGCATTTCTCCAAGCGACTTCTTCATGTGACCCCATGGGACAGCCTGAGTTTTGTGATTCAAACCTGCTATAACATCAGTTAACTCTGTTCTGAGAGGCAGGTGGGGCGAGGGATCTCCGTGAGTCCCTTAGTTATTCTTTAGTTCAGTGTGGCAGGACCAAATCAGCAGTGGGGTGCTGGAGATAGGCAATGCTGTGAGTTCTGTCCCCTGTCCAGGACCGTGCTGTGTTGGACGCTGCTGTGCCATGGGGATGCCGTGCTGTGCTGATGGTAGGAGCTGCTGACCTCTGCACTCAGTGCAGGTCCTGTGGTGCTTCTCATAGCCCTTCTGGGTAACAGGAGTCTCCTCAGATGTTCTCCTTGGGAAGCTTGATAGGGCTTTCTTGTTTCTCTAGCTTCAGCGTATGAGACTGCACTGTGCCACGGATGTAGGTGGTGTGGTGGGCGAGGAGACAGGCTGCAGGGGGCTCTGCTCTCCAGCACGGCACTTCCAGTCTGATGACCCAGACCCGTCTTGGAGGATTCCAGCGCTGGTGCGGCACCAGGACGTGTGGGATATGGCCCTACCCTAAGGTAGAGAACTGACGCAGGAGCTGTGCTCCCTTCAAGCTGCTAACTGGAAGGCAGCCTGCTGGTCCATTTTGTCTGGGGAGGAAGCTTAGGCAGTTCTGCAAAAAGCCTACAGCTGGTGTTGGGGCCCTGGATTCACCAGGAGAAGGGGTTTTTGCATGCTTTCTGAAGCTTGTGCTCCCCTACGCACTGCTGATGTGCCTGTGTACACGAGTGGCAGACTTCCAAAATGCTCTCCAGAGTGGACTTTCAGGCACCCCATGCCTGTAAGTCTGGACATTCACCACCTACACAAACACAGGCACAAAATGTGTGCAGGGGGTAGTTCTATGAAGGCAGAAGGCAGTCACATGGACATGGAGATGCCAGGTATAAAAACAGTGTGGGTGCACGGCATACCCAGATTTACCAGTGGTACGTGACAGCATGCAGGCAGGATGCGCAGGGAACGTGTGGGTGCCAAGCACCAACCTGCGTGCAGGTAGTGTGGATCCTCGTACAGCGGTGACACGTGGATTGCACAGCTGTGCACACGCAGTTGCAGTCCCAGTCCGCGTGCATGTGGCCAGCATGTGCATGCTTACGCGTATGCTATACGTGTGTAATTGGCAAGGGCACCGTATGGTAGGCAAAGTGTACTTTCTTTTAATGACTGCTTGGTCGTTTTTTTACTTCTGCTGTTTTGTCCATGGCTGAAGCCAACAAGGAGAGCGGTGGCAGGGGGCCAGCAAGTCTGGGTCACATGGAGCAGCTCCAAACCATTGCATAAGTCCCGTCTGAAAGCGGACCTGCATGAGAACTGGTGGAGACGTCTCCTTAAAGCAAAAGAAGTCCAAGGCTGGGAGCGTTGTGCTGCTTGGTAGCCACCTTACCTCTGACTGAAGTTGCCAGGTTTAGCGGCTAGGTTTGGGTTCAGCCCTGGGGCTCGCGCTGCCCCGGGCCGAACACCCCTCCCTGATGATGATACGAGCTGGTGCTTCCCTAACACTTTCCTGTTGAGGACCTCCGAGCATTTTACCACACTTAAAGTGCAGTGACCCCAGCTCTCCAGATAGGGCCAGATCCTTATGTAACAGAGAGATAGGATTTCCAGAAAGCAAAGCAGTCAGTGTCAGAGGGAAGCTGGTGCTCCCAACTCTCCAGTCCTATGCCCTTGCTTTGTAATGGGTTCCTTTTGCCCCTTTGCTGGTGAAATTAAAGATCCCTCTGGATTTTGGAGAGAGCAAGGGGGTAATTCGTTCCTTTCCTCACTAAGATTGCCCTGAATAGACTTGACTGTAAAACAATTCTTGTGTTTAAAAAAAAAAAATACTCCCACACAGTACTGGAGTGAGCCCAAAACCCTATGAAGCTTGCTTGTACAAAGGGATCGAGGGTGTGCCCGGCTAGAGCACGGCAGGGCCCGACGTGGAGCGCAGCAGCGAGGCCGTGAGGAGGAGCCGGTGGTGGGAAGGCAGCGAGGGTGTTCCCCTGCTCGACAGAGCCGGGCACCAGGGCGCTCACAGGGGGACGGAGACCTGGGCTTGTGTCCCTTACGGCTCGGGTTCAGACTGGCAGCATCGGTCTGGATTCCCTCCGTTGCTGGTGAGCACCTTTGGACAGGATTGGGTCTTATTTTACCGCTGTGAAAGCAGCGTCTCTCCTCCAAGCAACCTCCAAAGGTGACCCTGCTGTCACTGGGGATGGGTGTCTGCAAGGGAGTGCCGTGAGGACGGGGCGGCACAGCCCCTCCGCGTGAGGTGGGCTGCGGCTGCGTGCCGGGGCTCCCCTCGGCCGCTGGATGTCAGTGGAACGGGAAGGCAAAAGCTCTGCTTGCTCCTCTGCGGACTGGAGCACCCGGATGGGTGGCGAGGGGCTCCTAAGGGATTGCTGTAGAGCAGTGTAAGCACTGACCACCCCATGGCTGGAGGCTGCTGCTTTCTGGTGAATGATGATAACTGCATTTGTTTCTAATTCTTTGCTTGCCATGCCCCCAGAGAGGCCCGTCTTGGAGCAGCAAAGCTGATTAAGGTTCAGGCTCTTGTTTTCAGTTCAGCAGATCTCTGACTTTAACCCATTTTTCCCATTCCAGCTGGTCCTAGCAGTGAGCTGGCAGTTAGCTAATGCTGTTTTTTCTGTTTTTAACCCATAACTTTATTCTAGAGAAGAGAAATGACTTCCCAGTGGAAGTCCTGTCATGCTGCAAAAAGCAACTCTCTCATGGCTGACTGCGAAAAGACTTCCGCCATCTGCAAATCAGCATGTTTTCAGCTGAGCAGCCCGTCCAGATGCCTTGTTGGGAATATCAGGACGGTCTCTCGCTCAAAGCCAGGAGGTCTCGGGAAGCTTTGCATCCACTCTCATGCTCAGTGCCCGCTTGGCCCCTCGCCTCCCGCCGGGGGACGTGCGGCAGGCGGAGAGGGAGCAGCGCTGTTTGCTCTGTCCTGAGGAACGTGCGGGGACCTGCCGGGCGCTGGGGCGATGGCTGTGCCCGCCCGAAACACCCGCCCCAGGGCAGCGCAGCGGGACAGCGGCCCCCGGCCGGGAGCGAGCGCAGCTGCATTTGCAGTCTGGCGCCGGGAGGGAGGAACCTGCGTATTTCAACAGTTTGGGGTGTGCAGAGCCTGAGGAGATGAGAACAAGGGAGGCAGCAATGACAAGAGATATCTGGGAGCGGTTTAAAGGAAAGGAGGCAGGTTTGTCGCCGGTGGCTTTTCTTGTTCCCTGCTCCCTTCGCTTCCCCTCCTTATGGCTGCGAATGGCGAGGAGAAGCTGGGAGGTGCTGGTGGAGCCAGGAGAGAGTGGGGGGAGAGGAAGGAGATGTCCCCTCTGGCCCTGCAGTGCGAACGGCCCGTCTGTGCCTGGCTGTAAGGGCTGAACTCTGACTTCTTGCTGCAGTAGTGACTGGCAGACATTGCCCTTTCCTCCAATCTGGACTAAGAAGCCACTAAATTAGGTGTGCAGATCCACTGCGTAAAAGTTGGTGTTTGACGGGCTTGGTTGCAAGTGCAAGAAGGCAGATAATTTTCCATGAAGACGCCGCATCTCAGTATGTGTTTTTTCTGTATCTTTCTGGAGCCACCTGGCCATGTGTTTTCTTAGGCTGGAAAGGCTGACCTGGGTCACCTGGGGTGGCTTTTTACTGGCTTCCTTGGGGCATGAGGAGCAGATGTCCGTGCCAGCACTGACTACCCACACTCTGCTCTCTGGAATGGCCCTGGCAGGTGCTGCTCGCTCCAGAGCAGACATCAAACATGTCCTGGAGTCATCCCCGTGAATCGCCCGTTTCCCTCCATCATGTGAAAAAGGAGCTGGGCACCCGGGTGGCCTCTGATGAAGGTGCCTGCAGTCACAGAGGGGAGTCCTGGCCTCCTGGTGAGGAGCTGGCTCGGGCTGGCGGCCGCTTGCGGAACGGCCAACCACACACTGTGGGGATAAAGTGAAAAATGAGAATCCCAGCGCAGGGTTTTGGCACTGGGAGAGACCTCGGGGTGGGTTCCTTTCTGGTAAGATGGGATTGCTGCGGGGTCAGCTGTGAACAGCACAGGAAGGAGACCCAGGCAGAGCTGCCTGGCAGAGCTCAGCAGGGCTTTTAAGGCATTCCAGTCCCTAATTAAACAATTTCCTCAGCACTTGCACTTTATCTGAGCCACCTGTGCACGCTCACTCTTGTATGCATCTGGAGATGGGGCTGGCGGTCTGGGTGCCTCTGTTGCTCTGTCCCCAACAGCGCTCAGCTCTGCAGGTCAAGCGGCAGCAGGGATGGGGCAGTTTGCGGTTTTTGAGTCGTGGCTGCGTCCCCTGAGCAGAGTAGCATGGGCTGAAACCAGGACAGTCCGTGCAGACCACATGGAGATATCCTCCTGCCCTGTGGCAGTGTTTGCGAAGCAGATTTCAGCCGAAGGTTTCCAGCCAAAACTTGTGGGCCTCCATGAAGCAGCAAAAGCAGGTGAAAAGAGGGCCGTTTTCATAGAAAATGTGGCCATTTTAGGATCAACCTCCGTGAGCTACAGACGCGGCGAGGTTTGCAGCGTGGAGCAGTGGGTCCGTGTGAGTGGTGGGCAAGCCTGCGAGGTCTTTGCGCTTGTGGGGCTGTGCGCTGTGGCTGGGCAGCCACGCTCCTGCGCGGTGTCTGACCCAGGGCTTGCTGTGGGACATGGCATTGTGACCCCAGCGTGGCTAGGAAGTGCCATTAGCCCCCTTTTACAGCACAAAGGCCAGATCCACAAGAGCACCAGGTTTCAGGGATGGTGGGTGCCTGGGGATCTGAGTAGTTTGAGCTTAAACAGCCTTGCCCAAGGTGATGCAAGATGTTGGTAACAGAGCCAAGTTGCATAAATCCCACGCCAGCCCCCTCACCCACGGACTGTCCCTCCTCTGAAGGCTGTGCCCTGTTGTCATCGCCGCAGCCGGCTGCTGTGAGGACACAGGAGCGGGCTGGCTACTTTCATTCATTCGTTAACCGTGTCGCTAACAGGAGAGCCCAGAACCGCTCTGCTGGGTGAAGCCGTGCCGCCGCGGCTCTCCTTGCTGTTTGCGGCAGCTGACGCTGCACATCAGGGAGGATGTGTCGGTGGAAGGGCCGGGGTGGGGAGGGGGGTGCATCGCAAGTATTTCCTCCCACCGGGGCATGCTGGAAGCAGGGATCTGTGTTTGTATTTATTTCTCTCTCAAAAAGGGAAAAGGACACCTGAGCTCATAATTTGCAAAAGTTGGATGAGAAACCTGGAACCCGCCGGGCCCTGCATCTTTAAAAGCATTTAAATTCCTCTTCTCTGCACTAGGAGGCACCTTGAACCTTCCTCTTGGCCCCGGCCAGGGCCCATCTGCTTCCTATTACCTTCCCATAAAGCTGCCTCACCAGCCAAAAAGCCAGGCTTTCAGGGAATTCTGTCTGCAGCCCCGATGTTGAAATTAGTAACAGTTGTCATCTGTTTTTCTTTTTTCTCTTTTCTTTTCTTTATTCCAGCTTGAATTTTACCCTTCCCCCCCCACACCCCTTCTTGAGTGTTTTCAGTGTCGGAAGAGGAAACCTGGAGTCCAGCCGTGAGCTTGAGCAGCATCACCTCTCCGCGGTCCTCGTCAGCCCGGCTCCCTGCTCCCGTTGTCCCTGCCGCTCCTGCGGAGCGGGGCATGCAGCAGCCTCCTCGTGCAGGCGGCTCAGCCCACGGGTTCACACAGCGAAGCCACCTTGGCGCTGGGAGCAGGGAGCGTCAGCCGCTCGCGGGGCGCCTGCCAAGGACAACGAATTCCTCGGGAAGGAGCAAATCGCAACCGGCCCAAGCGAGGGAGGCACGAGACCGGGAGAGGTCATGCTGTACCCTGGGCCTCCCTCGGCCACGGCCGGTCCGTCCCGCAGGACCCTGGGGTCCCCGAGAGTGCCCGCGCCTGCCGATCACTGCCCTTCGGGAAGCAAATGTGAAAACTGAGGTTATGGAAAACTTTGTACGTGTGGAAGAAACCATGGAGCCTTCGTCCTTCCCGCTTGTTTCCTCTCTCTCCCATGTTTCGGGTCCGTCTCTTGCATGATACGGCCTCGTTGGGGTCTCGGAAGTCGAGCGCTGCTGGAGAGGGGCCGTGTTCCCCTTGCCGTGTGCAGGAATCGGAGCTGGAGCCCTTCCCCCGCGGCAGCTTACGGGAACTTTGCAGCTGTAATTCCTAACATGTGGCGCTCGGACCAGAGCTCCTTCCCTGAGGTCAGGGGGCTGCGGGCTCTCGGCGCTGGCGGCTCCCTCCCGGCTCGTGGGGCCTGGGGCTGCTGCAGAGCCAGGGCCTGCGTGGGGCGGGCAGGGGGGAGAGGCCACTGCTGCCATTCGGGGTCGTGGAGAGGAGGAAGGACAGGAAATAATGACATCCTCGAGGAAGCTGGTTCAACAGCTGAAAAACACGAAAAATTAGTAGTGTAAAGCCCAGGAGAAAATATACTTCAGCTGAGCGGCTTTCTGTCCACAGACCTTGGAGCTGTGACAGAAATTGAAAGCTGGAATCTCAAGCTTTAATAGATTCTGAAAAATGCTGACTTAGGAGAGTGCCGCAGCACGCTGGGCTTTAGTTTCGCCTTCTGCCTTTCTCAGTTCACTTTCTGCAGCCCTGCAGGGAGCAGGGACGAGCCAGCTCGCGCGTCCGTGGCGCTTGGCTGCGCGCTGCTGCTGCCCTCGCTTTGCCCTCTCTGCACCGCAGCCAGGAGGTGACATTGCGGAGGACAGCCTGCACCAAATGGCTGTGGGCTCAGGGCCCCGTGACACTGCTCTTGGCCATCCCCGTGTCTTGGTGGCAGAGGGCAGAAAGTCCTGCCAACCCTCCTGCCTCCGCTTCCTGCTTCCATGTACCATCGCTGCTGAGCGGAGCAGCCCAAGATGGGATTTACGGGGTTGTTCTCCAGTCGGGCACTTGATTCTCGCGGTTGCTGATGGTGTGTGCAGTCTTTGAGGCAGCTGCTGTGGGTGTTCTGGTCTGGGCTTTGCAGAAGCCAACCTGGCAGGTAGCACCAGGCGTGACTGGGGAGGTGAGCCCGAGGCATCGCTGTTGGTCTTCGGCCATTTTTAACTGTAAATAAACAGTTAAAAAATCTTGATGTTTAACCTATGGAGCCCCAAGTTGTGATTTAAAGACACACAGTTAATTCTCCCAGCATTTTTCTCTGGTAGGGAAATGCCATTAAACTTCTTTAGATTAATTATTGGGGCAGGAATCATCTCTGATTTCTTAGCATGCCTCACCTGTGTATTCTGGCCTGTGATGGGTGTTATTCCAAGCCTCTACAGCAAAAGTAACACCAACTGCATAGTAAAGATGGGAGAACAGAAGTAGAAATAAGTTGCAGACTCCTCTGAGGACCGGAGGTGAGGGGGTCCGTGGCAGGCATGAGGAGGGATGGGGCTCCCCTGCCCTGCAGTCGAGCTAGGCTTTGCTTTTCAGAGCGCACAAGAGCAGAGCAAGGCAGTGGTTGATAACGTTATTCCAAGTGTTTCCTTACTGGGATGGAGACCACACACAAGCCATTCCTGTTGACACCTTTGCAAAAACCACCATCCTCCCGTCTCTGGCCGAGCTTCATGCTGCACATTCGCAAGCGCATCTTCCTTGAGCTCCGGAGCGTCCCTCCTCACCCTCCCTGCGGTGCTTGAGCACCAGGCGCTGCTGCGGAGCCGCGTGAGTCGTAGCTGCGGCACCGGTCTGAAGTCAGACTTTTGTATGGGCTTATCCGTGACCTCCCCGTAGTGCCTCTGCGGGAACGTCTGCATTTTTCTATGGGGCTTCTCCCAAGCAGAACATTACTCTTAGATACTTGGGATTCTCTGGGCGGTAGATATGTGCTGTATTCGTTGCATACGTCATCTAATCGCTGGATAGAAACAAAAACCACAGGCTTTATGCAACTCTCCAGCACTATGTGAGTTTTGTATAATTGCCTCAGACTGAGTGGAAATTATCTGTAAGCCAAAAATCTTTCACTGAAGCAATTAGCAAATCATTTTAAATAACAAATACAATTGGAATCTCATGATCCATTTGTAGATAGAGCTGAGGGTAAGGGTGAGTTCACTGAATGGGTCCTTTGTTTTGAATCACTTTGTTAGGTTTAGCCAGTATTCTCAGAGAGCAAGTGCTCTTCTCTCAGTGCAGTGGTGATGATCATTAAAGTGTACTTTAGAGCCAGGGAAATTGAAATAGGATTTTTAGATCGCTGCTTGCTACCACTCTGAAAGCTTTCATTTCGTATTTTCCTTTTTAAGAAATCAGGTAACTGAGATCAGGTAACGGTTTATTCTTCCTTGTGAGCATTGGCAGCAGGGCAGAGTGTCCCCATTTATTCTGAGCCTTCTTTCCTCTAGCAGCGTAAGGCATACACCTCTAATCCCACTTCAGGCTGCCGGAGCAGCGCTGGGCTGTGCTGTGAGCAGAGTTCACCCCTGGCAGAGTGCTTGGTTGCACAGGGTCTCCGTAGCAGGATAACGTGACTTTCTGATGCTGTGAACTGACTGGGTTAACTGCATTTGCATTTTCTTCCCCTTCTTCTTCCTTTTCTCCCCTTCCTTTTAATTTCTTTCCGTCTGTCTCATGCTCGCTCTTCCCTTCTCTGAGTCCTGGCTTTTCTTGTTCACCCCACGCACCGTTTTCTCCCTTGCATCCTTCTACTCCATCCTCTGTTCCCCTCTCCTCTCCTCTCCTGTTCATGTGTCGCCCTCTCTTCCACAGGGGCAATGCCACCAAGAACCTTTGATTCCAATTAGCCCATGCTGACACCGTTGCACCGGCCTGGGCACATCTCGCTGCAGAGACACTGTCGGCCTCGCTGCTTTGGGGAGCACGCGGAGTGGCTGAGGATGCCTGTGGAGGAACTGAGGACTCCTGTCTCTACATAAGCGGTGGCCGAGAGAGAGACATGTTGGGACAGCGCCCTTCCAGCTGGTACAATACTGCCTGCACTGAGACAAGCGTCGCTAGCTATGGCAATCGCTTGGAGGCTTCTCACGTGGACTGTCATCTTCACCACGGCCGTCTGCAACTTTCTGGGTTACACGTTCCAGTCGCAAGGTAGGGATTGCCATGGGGAGGGGGGCTGGATCTGCCTGCAGCAGCTCGCAGAAGCCCTAGCGCTGGTCCCCGGGGAGACATTAGGGTGACGTTGTGCTGGGGTGGGGGTGGAGAGCCCTTGACCTCTGATCTGCTCGGTGTACCGCAGCAGAACGCCTACTGCTAAACTTGCAGGTGTTTTCCTTTGGCCTATGAGGAAAGGATGTGTTTTGCTCTCAAACGTTATGCTCCTTGACTTTTTGCAGGATTGGAAGCAGTAGGGTCTGCATAAGATGAGAGCCACATACAGGCTCAGGAGGCAGAAGGGCATGTGGTAGAATTGGAGGAGGCTCCCCTTCCACTCAGCTGGAGTGGTGCACCTTTGTGTGAGCAGAGGCTTTGCTACGCGTAGGAGGTCTGTACGCACTTGTGAGCGGTCCTCTGCATGTGCAGGGATGGAGGTCTCTGCTG
Source organism: Chauna torquata (assembly GCA_013399475.1). Lineage (NCBI taxonomy): Eukaryota > Metazoa > Chordata > Aves > Anseriformes > Anhimidae > Chauna > Chauna torquata. The sequence continues at coordinate 112,663 of VXAL01000130.1, forward strand.
GAGGTACGAATGTCACGCACAGCTGTGGGTCTGGACAGGCACGCGCTGCTGGAGGAGCAGTTTGAGTTTGTGCGCACATATCTCTAAGTGCTCCTGTTAGTAAATGTTCAAATCTGTTCAGGCATGAGCGTTTTGTACCTGTCTTACATGTCTGTGTGTTTCTGTTGGGCCTGTGTTTAAACATAGAGCTACACCCACAAGTTATTGCAAGGAAAGCGGAACGTGAGTCTTCTGCACATTGGTAGCTTTGTGCCTTTGTACATGATTTTAATCCAGGCTAGGAGTGAACGGACTGGGAAGCAAGGTGGGCTACCTTGTACCAAGCCCTCAGTACCAATACAGGATGGATGGGTAAAGTGTAGTTAAATTGCTTAATACTAATTTGCTTTTGTGACCGTTTCTTAAGAGGCAATATGAACACTACCGTCAGGTGCTAGAGGTAAGAGCAGTAAGGAGAAAGAGCTGCACAGTTAGACGTTTATCCGTACAGGGTGTTAATACCTCAGCAGCGTGCTTACACAACCTTAATTCTGAAATCCTGCATGTCCAGGTTAACTGCAGCAGGGCCAAGCCAGTGGTGGACCCAGGCCATCGCATAGTACGGTGTCGTCAGGCTGTAGTTGCAATGGCTGTGGGTTGTCTTGTGAAGCCGAACTGGAAAGAGGAACAAAGGCAACCCAAAGCCATGTGCCGTCCGGATCTGAGCACCGTCTTGCTGCTAAATCTGAGGCACTGTCATATTGCAGCTTGCACTGGGTGAGGTGAGAGGCAGTCAGATACAGAGCTGTGTGCAGTGCAGGCGCCGTGCAACGTGCAACATTACACAGGCAGATTTTCTTTAATCTGAAACAAACACGGTTTCTGGTCCTTCTAGCCAAAGCCTCTGGCAGTGCCTGTTGTGACTGTTCTGGGCCTCCTGCATCCGTCAGTTCGCACCTCCCTCCATCTGCACCGCTGCGCTCACAGCACTAGCGACGCTCTAACGAGGACTTTGCTGCCAGATCGCCTCCGTCCTGACTCACAGCAGCTCAAATCCTCCTTCACTCACAAGTCCCTGCTCTGTTTGTTAGTACACCTCAGTCTGAACCCATGGGCTCACTGAAATGACAGTTAATACGTCTGTGCTGTCCTAGATCCCAGCTTCGCCCGAGCAGGGATGGGCAATGGACAAGCCCCTGATGCCACTGGGAGCGCGGTGCTGAGGGAGAGGGCAGGCAGTGGTCGAGCCAGGGCTCGAAGCCTGTCTCCTGCCCAGTCCCGTGGGTCAGGCTGCCCCGTGGGCCCCTCTCGCTGTCAGTGCTTTTTTAGGCTCCGTGCATCCTGCGCAGTTGGTGTCAGGCTACTAATGATACTCAACACTTCTCTTCACGCTGCTGAGGTAGTAAGTACATAATCCTCACAACACCCTTTCTAGAGGGTGAAATACTGTTATCTTCTCTTAGCAGTTAGAGGCATGGAGAATAAAGGCCAGTGTTTTCAACAAGCCACTGAGTTTGGCCAGAGTGACTTGCCCAGGCAGTCCAGCAAGTTAGTGATGGAGCAGGATTCACTGCCCCATGCGCAGACTCCAGATCAGTGTATTTATTTTGTGCAAGAAAAAGATTAAGGTATTACAGTTATAAGCTGTAATTATGTATGTGGGAAACAGAAGCCCAACTTTGAAGGTCTCTACATGTCAGCACGGATGTAACAAGATTCAGAAGGTAAACAACATCTCAGGTAAACTCAGGCTGTGGCTTTTAACAGTGCAGGGAATTGCAGCTGAAACAATTGAGCAAGGATTTGGCACATACCCTCCATTGCTGAATGGTTTTTAATCAAAAGGAAATTTTCTTCTATTACCTTTGTTTAATCTTAGTGATAGATTGTATGTTCCCCATTTTATAGAACACCAGACAAGGCTAATCTCACTGTTCCTGGCTACTTACAAGTCCATGGACCCATGGAAGATGTGTTGAGGCTGCCACAATGCCAGGGCAGCCTGAAGCCACAGGAATCCGTAGCGTTTTCCCCAACCATCCTTTATGAATTGTGTCTGGGCTGCAGCTGGGGCTCTCCTTTGGTCTGGAGACAAAATGAGAGCAAACATCTGCTTACTCTTCATCCTTTAAGTGGCTCTATAATGACAAAGGCAGTGATGAGAGCATACAAGGAGGGAACAAAATCCTCCCTCCTTGGTTTTCTGCTTCCTTCTCTTCTTTTTGTTCAGCTTATCCCTTACCTTCTCTGGGCTCCTGCCTCCTCTTCTGCCTGCCCTTTCCCTTCTCTGCTGTCCTTGCCCCTGCAGAGGTGTGCTCCCTTTCCATCAGGAGGTGTGGCAGCGAGGTGCCTCTCCTCACCCCCCCATTTCTGCTTCCCAGATCTCTCCCTTGCTCCCTGGGTGCCCAGCTCTGGGCAGGTTTTCCTGCAGAAAGGCTTTTTATAGCATCTCTTCTGAAGCAGTGTGACAGCTCTCTGGAAACACCAGGCTGTTTATCACCAGTGCAAACCCGTCTGATATAGTGGATGCAACAGTACACATTTCAAGCCAAGAACTATTAATACAGCATGAAGTGGCTGAGGGGGCAGAGGGAACGTGGTGGCCTTTCTGGAAGGAAGGAAGGGCCAAACAGTGCCATTACTGATGTTGATGGTATAATCTATAGCGTGGGGGAGCAGCATGACCAAGGCAGGGATGAGTAAATGAAGGAGTAAGGGAACACCTGTAATGCTCTTGGGTGGACATGAAGTGAGTACACAGGGTGAGGGAGTAAAAGAGGTACTAATCTCTTAGAGCCTCATCTAATCTTTTACTTTTTTAGAGGAGAGGAAGGATCCAGCTGTAATGCTAGATGAAAACACTGTCTTCTTCCTTGTGTTGAAAGTTTCTCTTCATTATTTTTTTCCATTTGTGGCATCCGCACTCTAAAGCATCCATTCCTAAAGCATTCTTGTGATGCAGGGCACTGCTCTCAGCTCTTCCTTCCTGTGCCTCAGTTTCCAGGGTGACATGCCTGAGGATGCACAGTGTGTGGCACTGCAGCAAGAGCAGACTCTCACATGCAATCTGAACCCCAGGCCCTGGACACTCTTCCCTCCTGGACGTACCTTGTACGTCAGGATCAGAGACTGCAGCCCAGGGTCCCAGGCCCTCTTCTAGAGACTGGGCGCACAAACCTCCTTCCAAGTCACTATATTGCAGCCCATGTGGACTGCAGAAAAGGAAAAAGAAAAACAAGACACTTCCGATAGCAAATTTTTCCAAGCCTGAGGTCATTGCTTAAGTGCAAGTAGTCACGCTTGTTTGCCCGGCTGCATGAGGCGGTGTGATGCAGGGGAAGCTGGAGCACAGGAAGTTAAAAAACTAATAATTACTTCTGGCTCGTTGAGCCAAGGGAGAGGTGCCAGGAGCGCTTATGGTTTGGAAGGTTGGGAGCTAACCCCTAAACTCGTCTGGTGGGAAGGACTGTCCCATTAGTAGTGGCCAAGGAAACCACTCGGTCAAGCTCCCACACTGGAAAACACACTAGAGGAAAAGGAAACTTTCCAGTGCTGCCATGCGGTAAGAGTGTAATTTGGAGTCCAAATTTATGATGGCTGGGAAGGCTTTGAAGATGGGTGCTGTGGAGCCAGGCAAAAAGCAGCCACCCCAGAGCAGCCTGGCCTCCCCTGTTTGTTTAGGAAACAGCTACACATAGGATGCAGGAAGCACAGTAACATTCTTCCAGCATTGAAAAGGGCAAATCCTCTCCAACTCCATGAGCAAACCTCCAACCGTTGGGGTTAAGAAGAAAACACTATGATGGGGGGAGTTATCCTGTCCAGTGCATGATTTTTTTTTGCATCTCCTGCTGAAGCCTCCACTACTGAGGCAGTCAGAGACAGCTAGACCTCCGGTCAGATCCGCTCTGGCAATCGCTGTGACATTTTGCTTGTAAAACATGAGATTTCTGTAGAGGTTGCAGAGTGCCAGTTTCTTTGACAGCCAAAAGTGTTGTGTTACTGTGTGAGTGCAGTCAGACGTTTTGGACAGTGACCTTGTCAGAGTACATTTCCTAAGTGGTATGAGACAGCCTCAAAAGCTCAAGTGCCCCAAGAGGAGGTGCTAAGCCAAGCTGATATGATAAAGAGCACCAGGCTGGTGAGGTGGGAAGGCAGGATGGTGCAATAGATAGAGGCCTGGCTGGGGAGTTGAAATGCCTGACTTCTTTTCTTGCTGCCTTTTTAGCACAGCTGGGAAGTTCTGGTTACCCTTTTTGTTACTTTGATTGCAAGGACATTGTCTTGGTGCCTTTTAAAAGGATGTCTCGTACCTAACACTAATACAGCTGTGATCCAGGAGGCTAGTGTAGGGCTGTTATTATGTGAGTTATTCAAAAGCAGAGTTAGCAGGTCCGTGTGGCAGTTGCAGATGTTCTGAAGAACCCCACGATTTCTTAGCAAGACTGTCATCTCCTGAGTCATTTTCACCTCTGTGTTCAGGAGTGCTTTGAAGAGAACTTACTGTTAGCTTTGTTACTGAATGGATCCAGGTCAGAAATAACCCTCCAAACCACAGAGCATGGATGGCTCTGGACAAGCTGGAGTCCCTCTGCCCACTGGAGATGGAGAGGTGGGGGACAGCCCTGGTCCAGAGCCAGAATTAGGCTATCCTGAACAGCTCCTTGGACCAGTCTATTTCTCTTCATCACCTGCAGAGGAAGAAGATTAGGTTCTGTAGGCTGGAGGCCTATGGGAATACCCCAAGGATCATGCAGCCTGGACAGAGCAGGGAATCCTGGTATCATACCCCCATTGTGTTACAGTTAGAGGCCCCTTGTCCTTCTGCCCATCTTTATTTTAGGAGACGTCTGTTGCAAGCAGTCACAAGTGAGCTCAGTCGTCTGTCAGGCTGGTGGGAAGCCACATGGCTAATGCGGTGCCACACAGGGCAGACGAGTCCTAGAGGGTTGCAGGGGGCTGAGCGGTGAGCTGGTGTCCTGCTGATGTGCGTTTTGTTTGCAGCGTGAGCAGTGTGCTTGCTCACAGAGGTGAGCCGGGACTGCTGGCAGCGCGATGGCTGGGTTACAGAATGCCCTGGGTCAGGACGCTGCCTGCCCTGTCCCACCTGAGGCTGTGCTGGTGCTCAGGCACAGCTGGCTCTGCGCTGAAGCTGCTGGGTGTTTTCCTCTGACTCTTTGCAGAATGTCATTCCTCCTGTGTTTGCTTTTCCTCCCCAGAGGAGTTCCTCTCCACCCTCGATCACTATGAAATTGCGTTCCCCATCCAAGTGGACCAAAACGGGGACTTCCTCACCTTTGATATGAGGAGCCAGCTGAAGCAACGCCCTCGGCGCAGTCTGGGCTCCTTGCCCTACAAGCCATCTGAGCAGCAGGTTTTCTATAAAGTCTCTGCCCATCGAACACAGTTCCTCCTCAATCTGACACTGCACTCCAATCTGCTGGCTGAGCACTTCACCGTCGAATACTGGAAGCGAGATGGTGTGGACTGGCAACATGATTTCCATGAGGATTGCCACTACGCGGGCCACCTGCAGGATCAGTACCTGAACTCAAAGGTCGCCATCAGCAACTGCAATGGACTGGTGAGTCCCCACGTTTTGCACAGCCAAGGGCAACACTAACAACCAGAGGTGCCCATAAAGCAGAGCAGGTTGCAGCTTCTTTGATCTCTGCTGCAATCCAGAAATGCAACCCAGTTTGGGTCCCAGCAGATGGATCCATGGTGGTGGGAAAGGCCTGTAGTTGGTGTCAAACTAGGATTTTGCATAGTGGCATCAAAAGTCAGCTGAGGGTGAAGAAGACCACATCTCCTCATCACATTTGTAGGGATTGCTGATCCGTGTTGGGACCGTAGTCCATTTCCTACCAAAGTCAATGGGAGTTTTTCCATTGATTTTAACTGGAATGGGATAATGCAGGCTCTAGACCGTTATTTCAGCTCTCACAGAACTTTCCAGTCCACTTGCAACAGCAAAAGATATATTTTGTATGTGCAAGTGAGGAAGAAGCAGAGGAGGGCAGAAATTTTACAGCACGACCAAGAATGTCAAAAGTGCATTCAGATCCTTATAACTGCAGATACATTCCTGGGGTTCCTAGTCACTTCTGTCCAGATTCCAGGAGCTGAAAACAGGGCTTCTGGGGAAAAACTGAGATAGTCAATGTTTTCCAATGTGAAAAAGAGAACATCAAGAGGGGACAAGATGGCCTTCCTCTAAAGCAGCAAGGCTGCTGCAGAGAGGGAGGAAATTATCTGTTCTGTGTGTTCCCAACAGCTAGGACTACACATCATGGTCTTAAATATCAGCAACAAAGCTTAACGGTAGACATTAGTGCTAAGGATAGCTGAGCTCTGGACTAGGTTGTTTGAAGAGTGCATGGCCCCAACATCGTTGGAGATCTTTAAGAATAGGCCAGGCAAATACCTCTCAACAATACTCCAGGTATGATTCATTAGCTCTTTCAGCATTGGGAATAGGTTAAGGACTTCCATCCTTATTTTTCTGTGATTTTCTGATATTTCTGGCTCACAAAGCGCATTTCAAGACTTGCCAGATGGAGGGATGGAGCAAACATACCCTGTTAGTGAATCCCAAGGATGATGGCTCCCTTGGAGGAGTAACTTGTAGAAAAAGACTCTGTAGGCCAGATTCATATTTATGCTACAGCCCCACCTCTTAGCAGCATTCTGGCAGTGTGGAAGAGCTTCCAAACGGGAATAAATTCACATTTGATTTATTGCTAAATTACATTGCCAGAACAGTGCTGCAGGTTATTAACAGAAATGAGAATCTGACTCATTATATCAGAGAGTCTAATGTTTCCATCTCACAGCCAAAAATCAGAGCTGCATAAACTCTTGGTTCCCAAGTTAGCCTTTTGTTTAGATATGGGACTTCTGCTGAATTCCTGGATAATTTACTGATGTTCAAAAAAGAAGAGCTGAAGGGTGCGCTGGACACTGCTGGCCCAGAAAGGTTCTGTCATTAGCCTGCCTCGTGCTTCAGAGGGCAGCAAGTCCAGGGCAAGCAGTGGCCTGGCAGCACTTGCACTGGGATATTTTAGTCCACAGACGGTTTAGCTCTGGAGAGATACCAGGGGTTGTCTGGAAGAAAATGCAGCCTGGCACAAAGAGATACAGGAGGTCATCTAGCAACCTCTCCTTTTCCTGAGCTCCATCCTCCTGCTGTGGAGAGCTACAGGAATCAGCAAGGAGGGGGGTCTTCGGGCTTAGTGAGGACAACAGGCTCAGGAATTTGGCCAAGGGGAGACGGGTGGCTTTAACTGGCAGAGGGGGGTCTGTACCTGCTGCCTGAGCAGACCTGTGCAGAGCTCTGGCTGATCAGCAGCAGCTGAGCCCTCCCAGCTCCACTCCTGCAGTCCTGCAGGCAAGCACTGGGTCTGCTTAGTAGGGGACAGGCAGGGACAGAAGAGGGTCTCAGGGGACATGAGGTCAGGTACGTGCTGACACGCACCAGCAGGGGACTGCACACTGCAACCCATGTCTGTGCAGACCTAACTCCCAGGTGATGCGAAAGGGGCTGTGTGGTGTGGTGTTACATGGGCACAGGCAGGGACCAGTGCTGATTATGGGGTGAGCCGAGCACAGAGGAGAGGGAAGGGGAAGACTCCCCTGAAGTGTCCGACACAATGGTGTGAAAACGGGCAACAAGCCTCAAGCCTCCTTTCCTTCAACGCCCCACATCCCTGTACAATTTCTGCATCTGCAAGGCATACCTCTGTAAACCGCTTCGTTTTCAAACGCAACGTAACTTGCACCTTACGACACCCCAGCTTTAGGCTGCCGATACCTGAGCACGCTCCCATCGACTCCTCTGCCCGGCCACACACTGTCAGACGTTGCCCACCCGCCGCGTCTGCCGCGCAGCTGGCCCGGCAGGCAGCCGGCATCAACCCACGCGGCTGCGCCTCAGCCTGAGCAGGATAGAAGTCACCCAGGCTTAACTTGTTGGAAGCAAAGGGCAAAATGGCCCATTTTCCAAAACATGCGGAGCCGTGAGCTGCCAGCAGGGCCCAACACAAAGCAGCTGGAGCCTGCAGGAGCAGCCTGAGGAGCTCTGCGTGGCCAGGAGCTGGAAGCCCTGAGTTAGGCAAAGCTGTGTTTCAGCCCACCAGCTGCAGGAGAGCCCGAGGACTCGTGTCCTCCCATCAACAAAATTGCAGCTAGGCTTAAACAACCTTAGGAGAGAAATGTCCCTGACTTACCTCTTGCGTCAGAGCTCATCAAAGGCCACTTGAAAGGCTGGGTTTTCAACTCTTTGTGTCTGTGCTGAAACTGTGCTTTCGTCTGAATTGCCCTCCTGAAATCAGCGGGAACATGAGATGTTTGGAGCTCGGCAGATGGCCCTGCTGCCGAGGCTGACGTCAAGCTGTTAGTGTGTGTAAGAGGAGGTGGAAGAGCTGAACTGCAGCATGTAGCTGTGCCTTTCCTAAGTGTGGTTATAAGCTAATAGGATAAACCATCCTTGCTCTGCAGATGACCTGGGTGAATCACAGACAGGATATCCAGCTTAGCTCCCCCACAAACCACAGAGATCTCTCTCAGGGCTTCTTGCCGCCCCCTTTCAACACGCATGTGTCACGTCCACCACCCAGATTTCAGTGCTTGGGTTTTGGGGTCAGCAGTGGGGGAGTTTTCAGACTGCTGTGATGGCAGAGCTGCACTCCCGCAGGATGCCGGGCAGGTCAGGGAGCCTCCTGCCTCTCGCATGCTCCGCAGAGGCTCCAGGTTTGAGTGTCCAGGCAGCTGGGAAGGGCTCTTTTCTAGCGGTGCATGGTTTTCAGGCAGGACGTGCTCTCCCCTCCTGCTGCTCTGCCCCAAGTCAGCGGTGACCTCCTTCTCCCTGTCCCGCAAAGCCGGCAGCCAGCTGGCTTCTCAGGCCGACACTCGGCTTTCCGCCGGAGCCCTCGCCAGGCTAACCTCACAGTACCTCTCTTGTGTTTGAAAAGGTGGAGCTGAGCCAAGAGCAACAGAGCCTGGTGCAGGAGGAAATCCCCCGGCACTCTGGAGATGGGGACTTTGCTGTGCGCACACTGCCCCGATTCAGCTTTTGTAGCAGGGAGGGAGGTGGGGAGAGACCTATTACAGAAGCAGCGTCCACCCCAGAGAGGCTCTCCCCCACTTGCACAGCAGTAACGCTGTTACATAGATGGTTCCTTCCACACAAGGACTTCACGATGTTTTACAGAGACCTGCTTCCCCACTCCCCTTCCTGGCAGATCAGGGCTCCCATCCCTGTTGTGTAGAGAGGAACCAGTGAAGTGCTGTGACATCCAAAGGACAGCATCAGTGCAGAGCGGATGGCAGGACCAGGGTGTCTCTGCACCCAGAGCTATGCTTGCATGCAGGGAGCGGGAGGACAGCCAGGTAACATGAATCTTAGACTTTTGGGATACTTCTTGGTCTTCCTGAGCAAAGTCAGGCAGTTTCTGTGCCTCAGTTGCTCACTGGTAAAGTTCAGCTGATAGAACACTTTGGTTTCTTGGAGGGGAGACTGAATGCCAGGAGAAAGTTGCTACAATGATGGGGCTTCTGCTTATGTCACGCTGGGCTGGAGGAAGTCTCTTAGTTTGCCCAAACCTTTTATGCAGAGGCAAAGCTTGCTGCAAGGATAGGACCAGCCACAGAGGAGAGGTATTGCAAGCAGCTGGTGGAGTTGGGCTGCTCATCGCACTGATGCCCCTGCCTGCCAGTTGTCACGGTCTCATGAGGAGGTGCATTTGCAGAGGGCAAAGTCTGGGCTTACAGCCCAGATTTTTTCAGCCATGGAATAAAATAAGGGAGAACAACAAAAAAATCTGAATAGCTAAATCAATAAAATGGGAGCAGAAACAAGATCATCTTGTTGAAATGGCTAGTTGGGGTGTAAAAGGGGCAGTGATGGCTGAGGGGCACAACCCAGGTTATAGGCTGCAGAGAAAGGTTCTGGCCCTGCTGGCAGCATCGCTGAAAATCAGACTTCAGACCATAAAGATTCAATAAGTTTCTCAAAAGCTTCTGAACATCTACACTCCTCTGCAGCTCTGTGCCTCAGTTTCCTAGCTGGTGGTAAAGGTCCTGAGCTGCTCCCGAAGGTTCTTTGATGAGGTTAAAAAGCACAGGAGGTAGATCTTACTGCTGAGTTGTGCTGATATTTGAAGATACAGTATTTAGGATCCCACAGGCAGCTCTCAGTTAGATCAATGAGTGTATGGAATAGGAAACAACTTATTTGTAATTTTGCAAGGAAAGACTGTGATTTTCAGAGGACTTTAATGAGCATAGAGGCCCCAAGGCATCCACGAGCAGCTGGCTCAGTTTGCTCTGGTCTGTAGCTTCTTATGATTCAGCATTTGTGCGTAAATGAAGGATTCCTGCACGTTCTTTAAGCTATTGGTCAGTCCCCAGAAATTCAGTGGGTAACCATCAGAAAGTTCGTTATGAGAAACCACCAGTATGTCACCCATTTCTCTCCCTACCTCTTTTATTCCTTTCCTTCTCTTTCCTTTCACAGCACGGGGTAATAGTCGCAGATGAGGAGGAGTATTTCATTGAACCGCTGAGCCCGGGAGCCAACGTCAGCGCAGGGAACGAGGGCAAGGGCAGCCCCCACGTTGTGTACAAGCGATCGTCTCTCCAGTACCCACACATGGATGCAGCCTGCGGCGTGCTAGGTATCAGTGCCCACCAACACATCTTCAGTCCATCCCAGTGCAGACTGGGAAAGTCCCGATAGAGCAGACTGTGGAAGTCCACACTGCCCTCTATGGCAAAAAAACAAATTCACCTCTTGCATTTAAGAAAGTTTTATTTACGTATTTACTTCTACACATGCTAAGCATTTCTGGTGGCCTGGTCTTTGGAAAGCTCTTGTACTCTCTTCTTCACAGCAGGGCCTTTAGGTTTGTAAATAGAGGGTGGAATAGAGAAAAAATTCTCTCTTATTGTTCTGACAAAAATCCTCCCAGAGTTGGCCAATTTAGAAGGTATTGAGAAATCATAGTTCACGCATGCTCAGCCTCTTCCCCACACGCCTGTGCCCTTCTCATCCTTGCCAGCAGTCGGTCTGTGTCCCAGAGCCCGGGTGAAATCCCTGGCCCCTGTGAACATAGGAAGTTTCCCCATCTACCCAAAATGTCGCGTGTATACAGGGTGCTGTTCCCTCAGTTTACAGAGGACTCCCCTGGCTCTGCCAGGATGAGAGGAGATGCTGACTCTGCAGACAGGCCAGCTAGCTTTTTGTGGGTTAGAGTCCAAGACTGCAGAAGCAGAGCTGTTTCCAGTTGGTTGTAGCAGGTTTGTGCCTCACTTGAGGATGTTCATCTGGTGTCCTGGTGTTGACGCTTGACCAGATGACAAATCACTGCTGGAAGGGATGGAGTCTCTGCAAACACCAGGGCACCACCAGCCTGGTCTGAGCAGAGCAGCACGCAGCATCCCTAGACGTGCCAGCATGTCCGGAGACAACCTGTGCTTCCCTGACCTGGCTCTTCCCGTCCCAGCTCCCAGTCACACTGGACTAAGTGCCAGCAGACCCATTCTGCTCTTTGCCACATTCCCCAGCTTCCAGACAAAAGTCAGCCTATTCCCAGTTGCTTCTCAGAAAGGAAAGACCATGCAATGGGAGCCACAGACCAGGTACGGTTCCCTGAACAGCCACAGCACAACTGACCCCAGCAAGGACACTCGTCCCCTCGCCCCGCAGGCTGGACCTGTTCCAACCAGCCCAGCGCACCCTGCAGGCTCCCTCTGATTAGCCCGAGGGGCTGGAGCTGGTAGGCTGCGGGACTGTCTGAGATGTGTCCCTCTTCCCAGTCTCTCTGGGTGTCTGGTGACCCAGCATCAGAGCAGAGGAGCAGGATTCAGCCAGCTCTCCCCGCAGGGCAGCAGCAGAGGTTGTAACCCCCGCAGACAGCTCCCCTGCCCTGCTGTGGGAGCCAGGCCGTGGGGCCAGAGCTGACGGCCCTGCTGGGAGCATCTCTACAGTCAGGTTGGTAGCACTTGAAGCCTTGAGTGAAGTCCTACAAACCTGCTGCTGCTTTGGAGGCTGCAGCCATGTCTGTGGAGGAAAAGCCAAGTCCTAAATTCAGGTCCTGGCAGGAAAAGGAAAGAGGAAATGATCTGCAATGACTTTATTGTCAGATTATGTCTGTGTAGTTTCTAAATCTAAATGGTTCTTCCCTGCAACAGAGCTGAGGGCAGGGCCTTGCGGCGCAGAGGCAGCAAAGTGCGTGGTGGAGGCGGTGGTGCTGGCCTGCGGCAGCAGGATGGGCACTCGCCTTCCCACGCAGAGCACGGGCAGGAGGGCGGCGGGCTGCCGGTGGGGCCGGCAGGAGCACAGGCACAGTCCTGGCCTGCAGTAGGAAGTGCTCAGCAAATTGAGCAAAATTACACCAGGTCTGGGTGTATTTGCCGGGTCCGTGTGCGGTGCATAAAGAGCTTTGCAATGCCTTTTCTTCCCAGCGCTGAAACCGAGCTAATAGTGTCCATCTCTCACCTCCGTGTGCTGCTGAGACACTGCTGGAGGGCAACAGAAAAATCTCTTTCCCTCCTCAGATGAGAAGCCCTGGAAGGGGAGGCACTGGTGGCTGCGGACACTGAAGCCCTCCCCCCTGAAGCCATCAGGCAACCACAGCCAGCGAGGCCAGCTGCCCCTGAAGAGATCCGTCAGCACGGAGCGCTACGTGGAGACCCTGGTGGTGGCCGACAAAATGATGGTGGGGTACCATGGCCGGCGGGACATAGAGCAGTACATCCTGGCCATCATGAATATTGTAAGTGTTATAACCACATCATGAACCTTGGGGGACCCCAGGGGCTCACACAACCACCAGCAGAGACCAAGCTGGAATAAATGCTGTTCTGAACCCCAAATGTCTGGGTTTGGCGAAGGGTGCCACATGCTTTTCCTGCAAGACAACAAGTGGGATGGAGGGAGCACAGTGGGGAAATGAGATCTGTTCCAGGACTGCAGTGGCTTCTTCCTGGGCAAAAATCCTGACATGCTGCCACTGCTTCAGAGCTGTGATACTCCGAAGCCTGCAGGAGCTCTGTTGTACAGGGGGAGGCACTTCAGGAGAGGTAAACTCTAGCCTGTCTGACCATGCTACAGGCCAGATCTGGACTGGGAGAACAAAGCCCTTTCTTTGAACAGCATCTCTCATCTCAAATTAGCATTGCAAATAGGGCCAGCCAAGCTGAGAAACACATGGGAAAGCATAAGGACAGTCAGCTCTCACGCTTGGGGGCTAATCAGCTTGAGGGGTAGGGAGAAATACCCCCTGTTCTTCCATACAGCACTGCTTGCGTCTCTGGGTTACTGCAGAGGAGCTTCCTCTGCAGCATCACGTTTGGGTCATTGCTGGCAGCAGGATACCAAGCTAGCTGCATTAACAGCCTGAATTGGTCATGCTGAGTCCTCCTGTGCGGTGAGATTGGCTTGGAGGTTATCCATCAAACCTATGAAAGCCCCTCTGTGAGGGTCCTTTGTCCTGTCCTCTGCAGGATCTCTTTTCATGGCTTGCTCTGTTTGCATTTCTAAGGCAGATGCCAGATTTTAAAACAATACAGTTTCTAACTGTTTCATCTGCTGTAAAACACCCACCATGTGGCAGCAGATTTCTGAGAGATGCTGTCTTGTTCTCTGCTGATGGACAATCAGCAAAGCTTCATCCCTGTGGCTGCATAATGCCAGAACCATGGGGCTTCCTCACCTGAGCTCCCGGCAAGGAGCAGGTGCTGTGGGATTCCATCTTCACTGTTCAAATCTCTCCAGAAGGAGACACCGAGGTCTGAACATGGTTTAGGTGGTTTTGCAATCCAAATAGTAACGTGGAATCTCATTCTGTTCGTTCTGCCTAAAAGGATTGCGTTTAGACCCCACAGCTCACGCTGACGAGCAGTGCTGTTTCCCTCTGGTGGGTGCCCAACATGTGCCCGCTCAGCAGCCAACTGCACCGTCACTCAGCTAGCGAGCTCATTTTTAAGACTCGTCTTTTCTTGTTTCTTGGAGGTCAGGTTGCCAAACTTTTCCAGGACTCGAGTCTGGGCAATATTGTCAATATCCTGGTGACCCGGCTGATTCTCCTCACTGAGGATCAGGTAAGGTGGGCTTTGCCGAGCCACTTCCATCATACTGCTGCACTCCCTTTGCGGGACTGTGTGTTATTCCTGGATGTCACCCCCAGGAGGTCCCCCCGGTGCAGTCTGCTGGGTGCACTGTGTCCTCCCAAAGGCAGCTGGGGCCTGGTTTCAGGCTATGGGCTGGGAATCTCTGGGACTCTGAGGACTGTTTCTATAATAAAGTGGCTTTAGGGAGGTTTAAGCGGCTTTAGTCCCCCTAAAGTCTTGCCTCCCTGTGGCCTCTGTGAAAGGGGGAGGGCATCTGGACTGGTTTCAGTGCTCTGCTGGCATGGAAATCGTCAGTGCCTTCACGTCAGAGCCTCTCTGGGAACATGCTGTTGTATTGCTTCCATTCCAGCCCACACTGGAGATTAACCACCATGCTGGGAAATCCCTGGACAGCTTCTGCAAATGGCAGAAATCCATCGTGAACAGGAACGGCAATGGGAACGCTATCCCCGAGAATGGCATAGCCAACCACGACACCGCAGTGCTGATCACCAGGTAAGGCTGATCCCAGCCTTGGCAGCACTGCCCTCACAGGGGGTGTCTTCTGTGCAGCTGGCCTTCGTCTGCGTCCAAGCGGTTCATCCAAGGCTTCCCTCCTGTACGCTCCCCCACGAGGTGGCCTGCCAGCAGCTGTCCCTCAGACCAGCCACTTGCCAGTTCCCTTGCAGCAATGCAGATTGCTGCAGTTCAGATAACTGTCGTCCTCCAATGTCTTCCCTCCACCTTTGTTGAGCTCTCAAGGAGCTTAGTTTGCAGCCACAGGTAGTTGTGCACCAGCAAGTCCATGGAGTAGAACGTATGCAGTGTTTGGTGCGTGTGGGAACCTACCCCAGAGCCCTTGGACATCAGGCATCCTGCTGAGACAGAGAGCCTGATCTGCCCCCACTGTGAAGGATGGAGAAGAGGATACAAGTGGGACCTGAGCATCACGACAGTGACAGTGTCACCAGCTAATACCAGATCTGACTCACCTCATTTTAGGTGCCCATGTGTAGGGCTAAGCTCTCTCCTTGGCAGCTGATAGATCCCCATTGAAGTGACTTCATCCCATCTTCCTTAGGAGAAGAACAACCCTATACTGGTGGTGCCTGTCTCTCTCCACTCCTGTAACAACAGTCTAGGTCAGCAGGTTAAGCTAGCTGCTGAATTAGACCTGAGCTGGATGAAGGCATCTGAACCTCCACATGCAGAAGAAATAATCCCCATCAGAACAGATGGGTGCCTGAGCCTGGAACAGCAGAGGGTACGGAGGGATGGCTGGAAGGACGGAGGATGATGAAGGGAAAGCTGGGAGGACGGAGGCCATGGAAGGGATGGCTGGGAGGATGGAGAGTGGCAAGAAGCAACTCTCAGCACCTGGGCACCAGCTGCACCCTGGGCACCAGAGAGCCAGTGCCCACATAAACGCTGCTTGGGCAGAGAGGCAGGGGCCTGGGGAGGAGCCCTAGAGGCAAAACTATAAGATCTGGTTACACTTCCCCCTCCACCCCCTATTAAGTAGTGGAGGAAAGTCATACAGTGAAAGTGCTGGAGAGGGGAGCCTCCAAGTGGGAGCTGGTTTTGCTGGTGCCGTGCTCACGCTCCGGTTCCCAGTGGCTGCAGGAGCCATGTGCATCCCAGGGATCCCGTGAGAGCCTTGCAGTGCTGGGAGGGAGCAAGCGAAAGGCCCCCTTGGCCCTGGCCTCACCCTCCCAGGGCTGCAGCGTCTGCTTTTCCTCCACACGTGCGGGACACGAACGCCGACTCCGAATTCTTCGGCCTCACACCAGATGTTCGAGCTAACCCTCAGCAACTTGCCGCCCGGCCGCGCCAGGGCTTGGACAGCACCAGCACATCCGGCCCCGTCGCTAATAAATTCCCGTCTCCTGATAACATCTTGCTGAGCTGCGGGCTTTTTTCTTTTGCGGAGACGTGTCAAATCAGAGCCTCGGAAGGCTTTCACGTATCCGCTCGAAACAAAGCAACAAATGTTTTTTACTCGCTCGATTTCCTGCCAGGGGTGAGAGGTTTGGACACTTCCAGAGAGCACCAGGGGCCAAAGGGACACGAGCCATCACCAGGAACATGTTGCACTTAACACATCATGTGCTGTCAGCTTGCTTCTTCCCTGCTTTAGTCCACTGGAGTGAGCAGTGCCAGAAGGTACTGCTGTCCCTGCAGAAGTCCCCAAGCCCACACCACAGTCAGCGTCCTTGGTGTCGTGAGCCCAGCTCATACTCACGTTGAAATGCACCTCATAGTCGGAGCAACACCCACAACCCAGCTGCTGCTGGTCACCCTGCCCACCGGCCCCACGTGGGTTTGAGTGTAACATTACCTGTTTCAGCTAAGGCTTTGCAAAGACCCAAATGTTTGAGCCTGAGGGCCATGAACAGGGCAGGATGTGGAGAAGGTATGTAAGCAGAGGCAGGGAGGGCATGCAGCTCATCTGCACGGTTAAATGATAATATTCACTCTCTGGCCCAAACTGGTATCTTCTGGAGATGCTGCTGGCGTCCCATTGCAAGGGTGCTGCATTTCAGTTTGGAGGAGATTTTACTTTGCTGTCCTCATTTAGCTTTTCCTTGTAGGCAGCTAATGATGTGCAAACAGTCAATTCCTTGATGCAATGACTGGAAGTCGAGGCCAGGAACAGAGGGAAGAGTCATCTTGAATCAACCCATATTGAATTTGTTTGGAAAATTCTTATTAAAGAACTAAACTGAAAAAAAATTGTAAAAAATCACTTTAGCATTTTAATGAAACTAAAGTGAATTTTGAAATGAAACATATTTTCAAACTGAAATTTTTCTTGTTTTAAAAAATAAAATCAAAACTATATATTTGATTGATACAATTTACTGCAACAGACCTGAGTCTACAGACACGAGGCTGGCCCTGTCCTCACCAAATGGGGCAGTTCCACCAGCCTGATGCCTCCCCGAAGAGAAGTGGCTGGCTCGCAGGAGTGTGCTGGATGCTCGCAAGCAATGCCGGACCGTCCAGCCAAACCCACAGAGCTTGAAGGCTGGAATGGCGTTGTCCCTGCTGGCTCACTGCATTCATCAAAACCGAACCTCTGACCCCATCCAGCGCTGCTCCATAGTTAAGTGACTAATACACAGTAGCTATCCATAAAAAAAATACAGTGCGTCTCAGCCTGGGGAAAGTGAGTATTGCAAAATATGGATCGGAGACATATCTTACCTGTTAGTCTGTACTTTCTATTCCAGAAATGTTGTGTGAGCCATGTATGCTGTTTTGTATATGAAAGCATTGGTAAAATTGACATGTGTTTGTGAAAGATTTTGGAGCCACCAAAATTGTACATGTTCTTAATGCTGCCTTCTCCTTCTCTTCTTTGCAGATACGACATTTGCATCTACAAGAATAAGCCCTGCGGCACCCTGGGTAGGTAGGATTTTGCTCACAGACTCTCATGCAATGACAAGGGCTGTCTCTGTGGCAGCACTTCTTACCAGCACGTACATCTCCAGGAGCGTGGTGAGGGAGGGCTGTGCCATCCACTTTTCCTAATGAGCAGGCGGAGGGGAAGCGGTCTCCCAAGGCTACCACGAGCGCCAGCAGCAGAGCCAGGAACAGGCCTATGGTTTCCAGCCCGCTAGACCCTGTAGCCTCCTTACTTCTGTAAACACTAAAAGCAGCAACCCGGAGGATGGATGGGCTCTGGAACACTTCTCCATTATATCCCTGGGCCAAGTCCAGCCTGATGATTAAGAACCATTCGCGTCTAGTGCTGGTCCATAGCCTAGTGGAGTATTCCTGGCTTAGCAGAGAGAAATAAGACTTTTTTGTGATGACTATAAAGGGAGTTCTTTATTTAAACTGCTAGACACAGACAGACCCTGCAGCTTTCTCTGGCTGTAGCTCCTAATTTGTCTTGCCCTGGTCTAGACTAAGCAGTCAGGGAGGGATTATTGCTGTGAATCACTGCAGTTAAAAAGGAAAAGTTGGTGGATCTCCGACCTGACGCGGCTGTGGACAAGATGCCTGGGAGGGAGGTGGAGGCTAGAGGGGTTGTGATGGCTCAGCCCATTCCTGTAATGGAGACTATCTCTTCCCCAGCCCCGAGCAGTGGGGCACAGCCTGAGGTAGTTGGACAGTGAATGGGCAGAGGGTCGGGGTAATCTGCTGCCACAATCCCAGGGGGATTTCTGCCTTGTCCAGCCCTCCGGACGGAGTCAGGGTGGATTCCCAGTTGTGGTTGGTGTAAGCCACAGCCAGGTCAGGCTGGATCCTGGGTTACTCAGTTGTCCAGGCTGCCCTGACAGGGTTTGGATGCCCAAGTGCTGATGTAGGTTGATCTCAGGTTCCTGGCAAAATGACCCATTTTCCCCTACCAGCAGTGCTGGTGCTGTGACAAGGAGTGCTCCTCCTCTACACACAATCTGGGGGTTGAATATGAAATTCAGTGGGTTTTGACCCATCCTTAGCATTTCTGAGCCTGTCTTTGTCAAAACTAGTTGACAGTGCTGAGTGACCATGTACCCACAGCCCATAAAACCCATGGGTCCATCACAAAGGCCAGTGAAACCAGCGGGAGGAAACTTCTTATTGACAGCAGGCCATGTTCAGTGTTAGTGAGCATGAAGCGCATCATTTAGTCCCCAGTGCAACCCAGGTCCACCACAGATGCTTTGTGCTGGTCCTATGTGACAGTTCTATCTGGCTTTCCTAGGCCTGGCCCCTGTGGGCGGGATGTGTGAACGAGAGCGAAGCTGCAGCATCAATGAGGACATTGGCCTGGCCACAGCCTTCACCATTGCCCACGAGATTGGCCACACGTGAGTACTGTGCCAGAAGAGTCCCTGGGGGTGGCCATCATGGAAAAAGTTTCCTGTTGGTCTGTTCCTGCCAACAGGAGCTGTAAAATCCTTCTTATGGATGATCCTGATGTGTTGAAAATGCAATAGCTGATCATCTCTCTAATGCCTCGGTGATGCTTTCTAGGTTTGGCATGAATCATGATGGGGTCGGCAACAGCTGTGGCTCCCGTGGGCAAGAAACGGCCAAGCTGATGGCTGCTCACATCACCATGAAGACCAACCCATTTGTATGGTCTACGTGCAGCAGGGATTATATCACCAGCTTCCTGGAGTAAGGAATCCATCTCATCTTGCCCTTCCTTCTACCTCACAACCAGTACACACCTCCAACCTCTCACAGTCCCTTGTCAGGAGTGGGTAAAGCCAAAGAAAAGCCCTCAAATCACACAGCCCATGCACCTTCTGTCTTGTCTCCCAGCACCTCATCCTGTCCCAAGAGGCACGTGCTTTCCTTCCTTCCTTTAGACTTTCCTGCTAATGATACTAACCCTATTCACCATGCAGCTGTGAGACCTTTATTTAGGTTCCCCACTTCCAGAAACTTCACACATAAATCAATAGCTTCTGAAGGCATTTGGACATTTCTGAAGTTCAGCCAGGAATCACAGGGAGGGTGGGGAAGGAGGATCTGGAGACAGGACAGGTCTGCACCATGTATGCAGCTTCTCCAGACACTGAGGAGGAGAATTTAGAGGTGAACAAGGCACTTAACATTTCAGGAGAAAGGATTTAGGTTCCTAAGTCCCAAAGTTATGATGTTGTCACCTTGCCTGGATCATGCCTCTGCAGCCCAGATGATCTCCTTCTCGAGAGTTCAGGCAGCCCCCAGGGTTTCTATCAAAAACCAAGCAGTCAGGGTCAATTTTGCTGAGGTTTCTGGGAGGATACAGGCACTACATAATAGAAAGACTGGGCAGAACTTAAATTACAATTGGAAAAAGTCAGTGGGTAAGGTCACTGTGGCAGGAGCAGTCTCAGGGAAGTCTGAACACCAAACCTTTACTGATACAGAGCAAAGCTGAGATGTTGCTGTTGTAACACAAGTGGGGTGACAAAGGCAGACCTTCCCGAGGGGCTGCCCTGTGCCCCTCCGTCCCGGAAAGCTTGGCTGGAGCAGTGCAGCTTATCACCAAATTCCACATCCAGTGGCTCATGTTTGGCTGCAGCAAAAATCTGCCCTCCTCGCCTTTGACCCCTGGACGCACAGCGAGGCGCATTGCACGGGGAGCGCCGGGAAAGCATCGCGGCCGAGGCTGTTGTCCTCGGGTAACCCCGAGGTCCCAACGGGGCCAGCGGCGGACGGCGAGTTCATGGCGGCCCCCTCTGCGGTTCACTCTCGCCGCCCCCGCGTGACAGCACGGCCTGGGGAGCCTCCTCCGTGCCAGGGCCGTGGTGTGCGCGAGACCCGGGACACGGGGCCAGGGGAGCGGTGACAGGGGCCGTGATTTAAGGGGAGCTCCGAGCAGTGAGGAAGGAGGAGGGAAAGGCATGCTTCATGCAAAATTTGGATGTTCCTACAAAGCTCTGGCATGCGGAAGGACGGGCTTGGAGAGCAGGGGCTCTCCGTGCTCAGCACCTCCAGCCGCTCTCAGCCAGGGCTCTGCAGCCACATGGTGGGAGAGCAGCGGCTCCACTGTGCCCCGGCCTCTGTGAGCAGCACAGGGTCCTGGCTCGCACCCACCTGCCTGCTGCCACACGTGACCTGCTGTACCCGGACCAGGCAGGACAGCCAGGGGCTGGCAATAGCCTGAGAAAACCTTCAGATTAAAACTTCTAGAGTTGCATGTGCTGAAAGTGCTTCCCAAAACCCAGCCCTGAGGATATAGATAGAAAGGTTTTAGAGCACTTTGTCAGCACTGATTATGCCCAGAGGTTTCCTTACTGGAGGCCAGTAAAGTTGTTCCCCAAAGCAGCCAAGTGTGAGAGAGCTCAGCACCAGGCAGAGCCAGGCTTGCTGCTGGTCCTCCACCGCAGTGCTTTCCCAAAAGCCTTTCCGAGCTCTGATTCTTGTCTCTTCTTTCCAGCTCTGGGATGGGATTATGCCTGAACAACGCTCCTCCCAAGCAAGACTTTATCTACCCAACAGTGGCTCCAGGACAGGCCTACGATGCAGATGAGCAGTGCCGTTTCCAGTACGGAGTTAAATCTCGCCAGTGTAAATACGGGGTAGAGAGCCTTCCTGCTTTACTATCGGTTCCCAGGGGGTGGAGGACTGGGGCTGCAAAGGGCCGTGGGGCTGTTCCTCTGCCGCCCACGTTGCTTTGCTGTCCTGCTTGTAATGAAGGGCACTTGCATGTTCCCTGTGAGCTTTTCACCTTGCTTCCCTGTGAGAGGACAGAGGAGGTAGTTTCACATCCACAAAGGTTGGCCGCAGCTCAATTTCCATCAGATTAGTCCTGTGGGAAGAGATCTCTTGCCTCTGCGCAATACCTTGGCTGCTGCTCGACCCCAAGGGTTGCAGCTTGAAAGCCAAGCTGCAGTCCCCACATCCAGGCTCCTCCGTCACTGGGGATTTAGTACTCACGTGTTTTTTGTAAGCTGTACTAGAAGTCGTTATGCTGCACATACCATCTTAGGGGGAGAAACTTCTTTCTTCCAGGTGAGGTGGGTTGATGTGCTGTAGGTATTTCTGAGGGATAGCTGCCCACCTAAGCCACCCCCACCATCACACTGCCATCCCCTGATATTTGAACACAGAAAACCACTGAAAGGTAAAGGTTGCTTCAGGAGAAAGAGTTTTCCTGCATCTCAGCCTGACGTTTTGCTGCACTTAACGTACAGGACATTGCCAACTATGTGAGCATAGCAGCAAGTGGGAGGCGTGTGCACTAAGGGGCCGATTGCACTCCCTAAAGCATCCACTTTCCCCTGGAGCAAGCAGAGGATCCAGCAGTGAGATACATGGGCATCTGCGTTGTCTGATGGTTATGCATTAGTGTGTATCCACCATAGTCCTTCTGGAAAGCTGTGGAAGGATAAAACACATCAGATCAGATTTAGTTTCTCTTGCAGCCATGTAAATCCAAGCCCACTGTTGCCATTGAAGTGATCGGATATGAACCAGTTTATCACTCTGAGTGTTCAGCTGTGTAGTATGGCTGAATACTAAACCGCCTCCTGGTGGTCTCACTAGCTCATCTCGATGAACAAACAGCCAAGCCCGGCTCTCCCTGCTCTGGTGCTGTATTATGACATGGCCCAGAGGCCCAGAGCCCACTGCAAGTGGGGTGGATGCCGTATTGCAAGAGGAGCAGCAGCAGCAGCAGGAAAATTCCCAGTCTGAATAGCACTACCAACTGCGGTCAGTGCCTCTCCTCATCTGAACCAGAGGCAGTGGAATGGAAACTTTCCACATTTACGTGCCTGTTTCCCAGATAATTTTTAACTCAGGCAGGCTCTTTCTGTATATACACAAAGATCACAAAAGCACGAGATGTCCTTGTGATGACCCTTCTAGCCCAGCCTGTCATGCATGTTTGGGAGAAGCCCAAAGGGCATAAGGGCTCAAGTGCGTGCGCATAAATCTGGGTAAATGTGTACATCCACTCATCCCATGTCCCATGTAAACAAACTCCAGGGAAATGGTGCAAACAAGTCAGCATCCCTTTCTTTTCTGGCCTTCTCTATTTCCATGCCAGTACAGAGCAGATTATTAATAGATTTGATGAGGAGAAAGTGAACAGATGTAACTGTTGAAGCTGGGAAGTCCTTTCTGTTGGTGACACAGTAGAAAGACTACAGGAGCTCTTACTTCCCAATAGTTGTACTGGCTCTGTGAGCACAATATGAAGGGATAGGTGCCTTTGTAAGTTGGGACAGACTGTCCTTTCCTTGGTTAAAGCCAGTTGTAGCTGGGCTTTGGTGACAGAGGGAGGAACCAAAACTCTGGTGCATCTCGGAGGTGAGGTCTGTGGTGCAGATTCATGGTGTTTTCCCTAAGCTGTGTCACCCTGTGCCACTCTGTGCTCGCAGCCCCACGAGCAAGAGGGAAGCACAAAAATTCTGGGCTTGTATTTTCACCCCTCTTGGTACCAGCGCAGAGGATTCCCAGTCGTTGAGTCAGATCATCCTGTGGGGTTATTGGTTACTGTTTAGAGCACGGATTTTGGTGGGGCCAAGGAATTCCTTGCTGGAAGGCTAAAGCCAGCCCAAGAGCCACGATGAACAGGCTGCTACCTGACCGGCGGAGCTGTGGTGGGGTCACGCTGCTGTGGAGCTGGCTG
The DNA here is from genome assembly GCA_013399475.1 of Chauna torquata. Classification (NCBI taxonomy): domain Eukaryota; kingdom Metazoa; phylum Chordata; class Aves; order Anseriformes; family Anhimidae; genus Chauna; species Chauna torquata. Next base: position 135,824 of record VXAL01000130.1, read on the forward strand.
GCAGCAAGGCAGCCGCTGTGCCAGCGCTGGAGCGTGCAGCGCGGAGCACAGCAGGTTGGAATGCACCATCAGCGTGGCAGGCGGCCCCAGGGTGCTGGGAGCGTGTGAGTGACAGCTGGGGCTGTTTGGGCTCTGCTCTCACGGCTCAGTTTCCTTTATTGACAATGCGAACCTGTTTAATACCTTTGAATATAACCACAGTCACAGCAAGCTGCTCTCTGAAAAGCAGGAATTTTTCCAAAGTCTTGTTTCAGTAAGAATAGGAGCAGGATGGTGATCTGGCAGGAAACTCAGGTCTGCTTTTTAGCTGTTACTTTGCAGTTTGCAGGTGTTGAAGTCCAGTCTGGCTCATTTAGTGGCAGAGCGGGTTCAAAGGGCCTGGGCTTTCTGTTTTAGCAACTGTGATGAATTTACGGAGTCTCTGTCATGGACCTAATGTCTGGGTGGGTTTTGAATTGACTGGTAGAGGAGCTGGAGCAGCCATGGGAAGTTTTTTGTCTGCTGGTGCTCCGAGAGGTCAGGATGGGCCAGAGCTCAGGATGTGCATCTCAGGAAACCTCCTGGAAGGAGGTCTGGAGTCCCCAGTCCTTTTCACTCCATGGACCCAGCTGCACCCAGGACCTCGCAGAGACAGTGAGCTGAAACGCCCACTTCTGGAGCTGCTTAGGGGCTAGCCCAATACCTGGCATTGTTTTGACTATTCTGAAAGCAGCTGTGAATCTTCCAGAGGAGTCTTCCCTTTAGAACTATTAGGCTGGCTGGAGTCTACGAGAATACCAGGTAGTCTAACCATGACTGGCGGTGCGTTCCCGCAACAGGAGATGGCAGATGTGACATTAGGCCATGTGTGCCATGCTCACATTCCCGAGGAGCCCCGGCTTCCCTCAGAGGCAGATCTGGATCCGCCTGGCGGAGGGAACCTCATGACAGGCGCTGTGGAGGGACCCTTGTGCTTGGCCTCCACAGCAGACCCAGTAAAGGAAACGTCCCTCAGCCCTGGGGAGGGGACTCGCTGCCCCAGCGTGCTGCTGCCCCAGCCTTGCAGCCCCAGCACGGGTGAATCCTGACCTTGGCTCCGTGTCTTTGTCTCTTTCTTCTTCCCTCCCCCTCTCTCCCCCAAAATCTCTCTCTTTCCAGGAAGTCTGCAGTGAGTTATGGTGTCTGAGTAAAAGCAACCGCTGCATAACCAACAGCATCCCTGCTGCGGAGGGGACCATATGCCAAACCAACACCATTGAAAAGGGGGTAAGGAAGCCCAGGGCACCGTAGCAAGTTGACAGTGGTTGGTTGAATCCCTTGTCCAGCAATAACTGTGATTATTGTTTGCGTTGGTGAGTGTGGAGCTGATTCGAGAGCACCCGCCAGCCAGTCCTCCCCCTGGCTCCCAGGGCCTGCAGGAACCCCCACCCTCCCCGCCGACACGTGGGGAGCCCAGGTGTGCCAAGGACCCCCGGGGCCCCTAATGACACTGAAATATTGTTGGAAATGCAGAGCGTGAAGTCCCTGCTCCAGTCAGCTGCTCGCTCTCGCTTAGGAGGCACAGTGATGCGATGGCAGGCAATGGCAAATGCTTCAGATGAGCGTTGTGTTTTCAGGTCTGCTGGGGCCTCCTGGGTGTCCTGAGAAAAGTTTTTTTGCCTCAGATTCCTCAGGGTGGACAATAGCTCAGTAACATACTTTCAGATCTACGTGCGAGAAACTACCTAGCAAGGCTAGATATTGTTAGACCTTCGTTTTTCACACTCAGCTGAGAGAGGAAGGTAGGATTTTTCATGGCCATGTAGTATTTTGAAAGTGAATTTTGACTTGAGAATAGTTCATATTCTCTTCTTTCCCTGCACCTCCAACCCCAATTTGCACCAACATAGAGTGTGAAACTATTAAATCAAAGTGTTAATGACTCACAGTGCCTTCGCAAGCTGTGAATAATTGTTAGGACAATGGAGAATCGGGGCTGGTTCATTCACCATGAAATGGACATATGTTTTTCCACTAGAGGAAAAATAATTCCCAAGAAATTCAAGAAAAATTTAAACTCCTTAAGAACAGAAGTTCGTGTGCAGGAAAGCAGATGGCTTTGAGAAATGCATTATTCTTTGCAAACAGTTGGCTTTGTTCTACTGGAAATTAGATCGAAAGGGATTAGACAGCTCCTGGGGCTGAACATCCCTGCTGCTCGAGATTCACCGTATACAATGGCAATTTTTTTCTCCTAGTGATTTTTTACTAGCTTTTTCCACTTTCAAATATCTCTTTTTTTCCTCCACTTACTAGTTGTTTTCTAACCGGGGTTCCTCAAAAGTCCTAAGATAAGTGAAGTGAAGTGACAAGTAGTCACAGCCCCCAGGACTCATGGAATCTATTCCCAGTGAAGATACGGACTCAATTCGAACCCCGTGTTACCATCCTGTGCTTCAGTTTATCCTTTTGCATTAATTGATGTTTCAGAAGTGATTTGATTTCCTTGGGTGATAAAAGAAAATGCATTTTTGTTTTAAGTCTCTGCACCTTTGCCAGCAGGAGCTGCTGGCTGGTGGCCCCCGCGTAGACGCTCCATGTGCTCGCCTACCTGGTGAGCCTTCGGACCTCAGACACGGCTAGAGCAGCTCCGAGGTCTGCCCTGGTATCCCCCTTTTTAGCAGGGGAGAATGGAGGGAAGGAATAGGTGGCAGGAACTATTTAAGTTACGCAAGATTAAAGGAGAGATGAGTTCGTGCTGCTCAGACAGCAGGTTCGTGGTCTTGCTGTCTCCTTCCCTGCCAAATGTCCTTTATTTTGGTTTTCTTTTCTTCTCTCTCTCTCTCTTTTTTGTATTTCCATTCATCAAACACTTGTCAGGCAGGTTGTGTTCGGCATGCTGTGAGGTTGGCCTTTGGTTAAGCATCCTCCATCCCCACGTGTCCCTGAGCCATATCTGGTCTTGAAGCCAATGCGCGTCTTTGTGCTCCCTGCAGGAGCAGCCGGGGCAGAGCTGATCGCTGATGTTTTTGGAGGTTGCAGGGTCTGGAGGCTGCTGGGCCCTGCTTGTGGAACCAGCAGTCCTTGTACCTCCAGTCTGGAGCTGCAGCCAGGCCATCAGCAGGGACACCAGAAGGGCCATGCCTGCCGAGCATCTCCTCTGCACAGGGTTGCACCTTTGGAATCGCGCTGCTGTGCAAGCAGCTCGCCAGCTGGGCGTCCTGGGAGGCCCTAGTTTGTTGTTCCCTGCCGACTGTGCTGCCCGTGGAGAGCCTGGCTTGAAAGGAGCCAGGAGAGGCTGTGCCAGTAGCTCCGGGGGGGTTATCAGCCCCTGGAAGGAGCACACAGCAGTTTCTTCCTTCCTGGGATTATCTCAGCCCCCAAGGCATGGTGTCCGGCATCATGCCCAGAGAACGGCAGCGGGTCTGGCAGTGTCCTGCTCCTTGCATCACTGTTGACTCCAGGGGGTGCAGGATCTGTTCCAGGTCCAAGGGAAATATTTCATAGGCAAGTTTGCATGAGCATCCCTGCTAACCCCGAGTACACTGCGTGTGCAAGTGGTGACACTGTGACTCAGCCAAGAGAGTGCCCAGGGAGAGGCGAGTACCATGTACGATGGCAAGCTTGGCTCCAAGGCCAGCGCAACTCAGAGTTCAGATTTCATGGGATCATCAGATCACAGCCCTGAATAGCCTCCCATGTCCGATGGAGGCCAGGGAGCTATCTGGGAGTAGGAGAGCGCGTGTTCAGGGTCTTTGAAGCTCTGTCTCTCCCCAGTGGTGCTACAAGAGGGAATGTGTGCCCTTCGGCACCCGGCCAGAGGGTGTGGACGGTGCCTGGGGAGCCTGGTCGTCCTGGGGAGAGTGCAGCAGGACGTGTGGCGGAGGCGTATCATCATCCATTCGCCACTGCGACAGCCCGCGGTAGGTGTACGTGGACGCGGCCATGTCGGTGTGGCCCTGCCTTGTCCTGGCCGCGTGGCACCGCTGCTCAGGTTGATGGGGAAGGTGGCAGCCAGGTGCCCCTGCAGCACTGCGCCCAGTTCCCAATGGGGCTGGGGAGGACCGAGTTTGCTGAGTCTCAGCTCCCGCATGCAAATCACAGCTCTCCCCACATGCTGCTTTCAAAGCCAGCTCGGTGCTGTTACATTTGGCAGTGGGTCTGCAGTGACAGACCCAAAGCTGCTCAGACAATCCTGCTGCTCACTTGCAGCCGAGCGTGCGGGTTTCTCCAGGCAGGACCTGTCTTTGCACCAGAGCAGGGTGGGAAAAGCCGTGGTGTTCCCACGGGGTTGGAGCAAGCACCTGCTGCCAACGCTGGCTCGCTGTTCTGAGCTGCTTTTCCCTCTCGTTCCTGGTTTGTCAGGCCCACAATTGGAGGGAAGTACTGCCTGGGAGAGCGGAAGCGCTACCGATCCTGTAACACCGACGTAAGTACCGTCAGGCTTGCAGAGAGGAGCAGCAGGGGGTTAGCAGCGCTTTGCCATGGCATGGGAGCAGTGTGCCACAGCAGGGAGGCAGCGATAAGCCTTCTCCACCCAGCTGTGGGGTGTTAGGTGCCACCGTGGGACCGGCGGAGGAGGCTGCGGGGCTGAGTTGGGGTGAGCCGCGCTCTGCCGGCAGCGGTCCCGCGATGGGGAAAGCCGAGCAGGACAGCGCACGCCTGCACCGGCAGCGAGCTGGTTCAGAGGGCAGGTGGGCGGTGTGTACCTGCGGGGCTTCAGCATCAGAAAGGGGCCCGAAAAGATTACAAGGAAAACAGGGAGAGATCAGAGGCTTCCAGCACCAACATGACAGCGGTTGCTTTGCACTCCAAGAGTGCAAGCCCAGTGGGATGAGAGCTGCTCACAAAACACTAACACCTGGCTTCCCAGGGGTGGGGGTTAAGCCTCAAGGGGAGCAAAGAGAACTAACTGTGCTGCAAGGACGCATAATTAAGCTTTGGACCTGGGAAATGATAGCTTTAATGTCCATGGGCTGGTAGCAAGGAAAATAGATGCCTCCCTGATGCTTTGCATCTGGCTTTTAAAGGATTGTTTGCAAGAGCAAGCATTGCATGTGCAGACAGGCCAGCTGGGACCCAACGGCTCATACCATTAGTCTTCAGATAGTGTTTAGCTTTGTGAGAAGGATGCTCCTGCCATGCTACGGCATTGGCCAGTTGTCAGAGCCGGTGTCTGTCTCCTTGAAGTGCTTGTGCTAGTCACTGCTGGGAGCCCTGTAGCAGCTCCTGCCCTAGCAGATAAAGCAGCTGCTCTCACCAAGGTGCTAATCTCTGGCTCTGTGGCCGCAGGACTGCCCGCCGGGCTCCCAGGACTTCCGAGAGCTGCAGTGTGCCGAGTTCGATAACGTCCCCTTCCGAGGGAAGTACTACACTTGGAAGACGTACCGGGGAGGTGAGTGCTGCAGGGTCTGGTGCTGCTCAGAGCATCCCTTGGCTGCAGCAAGGCTGGACCAGAGCCATGCAGGGCTTTGGTTCCCGGGCTCTCTGCAGGGACAGGTCTCATGGTCCAGCTGGTCTGGTGGGCAGTTAGTCACCATCTCCGTGAGTCCAGGTCCTGCAGGCTGTGTCCCTGTGGTGTGGTGTGCTGCCTCCCCTTTCTACGACTGCGGATTGACAGGCTCCTCTCCCAGTGCTGGGCCATGGCTGTCCTGCCATGCCCGTCCTCTATCACTCAGCTCTGTGCAATTGCTCTTTACCTGCTTTGTTCTGCCAGAACCAATTCCAGCAGCATTGGAGCTGTTTAGCTTCTTTCCTGGAGTCTGACTAGTTCTTAATTACTGAGTGAACAAACACAAAGACAAGAAAAGTGAGATGTTGAAGCAATGCAAAGCACCGCTCTGTTTTGCTCAGGAGTCTTTGCCTGGTAGTGTCTGGTACCCAGTGGGGGAGGAAGAGGGCAGCCCTCCCCGCACCGCCAGGTAAAGCTTCAGCTCCCATGCAAGAGGAAGAGATCGAAACCAGGGGATCCTGCAGAGAGCAGCGCTCCCCTCTTCCGAGGTCAGTCCTCGTGTGTCCTGCAAGGTGTCTAGCAAGACGAGGGGGCAGGAGGAGGCCTCTGTGGCAGAAATCTCTTAATAATGAGAAAGAACAGTGCGTCTCCTTCATGTAGTTAATGAACTTGACTGGGGAAATCCTTCACAGCTGTGTAAATAAGCACACCTCCCAGCGGGGCTCCTGCAGCCGGAGCAGATGTGCTGAGGCTGCAGGGGATGGATCAATAAAAAAGTAATAAAATTGCAAAGCAGTAAGTCACACAAAGACCCCAGTGGATGCCAAGGTGGAAGATAGCCCCGCAGGCTGGATCTGCCCTCACACAGACCTCTCTTCCCCAGTGGTCTGGGTACCAGCCTGAGCCCAGGGGACAGTTGGCCAGTTGCACATTGGCTTTGTATTTTAATCTGGTCCTGACTGATTTCTGTTGGCTTTCAAATAAGCCCCTTCCTCTCTCTGCTTCCTCTGCCATAAAATAAGGTGATGAAACCTGTCCTCTTCCCAGGAGGCTGGGAGCATTGGTGTGTCCATGTCTTCAAAGGATCTGGGAGTTCTGTGTGTCAGCTACCCAGGTTGGCTTCGGATAATGGTCACAAGGACTGTGTTATTTGGCACTTAAGCCTCTTTATTTCATGTGAAAGGGTGTCACTGTCTTCCCCTGTGGTGGCACAGGGAGGGAAACTGAGGCACTAGGCAGGAAAGTGATGTGTCCCCGTTCACACAAGTAGAGGGGCTGGAAGAGGCAGCTCCTCAGACTGGACTGGGGGTCGAGTGCCAGCGCCCAGCTTTTGAGAAGCACTGTGCGCTGACCCCCACCTGCCTAGGACCCGTCAACAAGCAACTCCTGCCAGTGTTACCAGCATCAGCTCTTGGCATGGACTGTCCACGCTGGGCCCTCGGATCAGCTGCAACTGTGGTGGCATTAAGTGATCATCACTCCCCCCGACCCCCCAACAAATTTCTTAGCCCAAGTCTGAGTGATCTGGCAGGACTTTGCAGCACGGGCACTCATCTGCCCTCCAGCTGGTAGTGTCTCTGCTGTGCAGGTTGCTTTCGAGCATGTGTCCTCATGCCAGGAGACGTTCCGCACCCTGGCTGAGCCTCTTCCCCTGCTGAGCTTGGCCACCGCATTCGGCGCTGCACCCTCCAGCCACCCCCTTGCTGAAAGGCACGGCGGTACGAGGGTGCCCGCGCTCTTCACCCATCAGACACCAGCTCCACGGCGATGTCCCTGTCTGGATGGGTAACATCCCGGGCACGCAGCACCCGCACCCTGCAGCTGGGAGGGGAGGAGGGCACCGGTTCCACAGGGAATTTGGGAAGGGATGAAGCCACCCGCTGGAAGCCTGGCGCCAGCCGCCGGGTCACTGGCAAGCTGAGGCTGGGTTTTGCGTGGGGCCAGTACGGCGTGTTTTCCTGGCGGTGATTTATAGCGGTCCTGGAGCCCAGACCCCAGGAGCGAAAGACAGCCCCAGTGAGAAGTGCTGAGCTCAGCCTTTCGGAGCTCAGCAGTCAGCAGATACCTCGTGGAATGTGGCTTTAATTGTTTGTTTATTTTGTTTTATTCGCTTAGTTATTCATTTTGCTCTTGGCGGATGCAAGAGCCAAGGGAGAGAGGAATGGCTCATGGGGCTGGGAGAGGGATGGGGAGGAGCAGGGTCTTGCAGAAAACAGGAGATTGCTCATTATAAATTGTAATACGCTTTAATTCCTTTATGGGACAGGGCAGGCAGGAGGAACAAAACATCCTCTGAGGCACAGTGTAGCGGGTAGAGGCCGGTACCCGCAGCAGACCTGACTCTTATCAACCTTGGACTGCTCAGCCCAAAGCCAAAAAGCACGCAGAGAAGTAGCCGGGGGTTCCACCTCCCTGGGGGCAGCAGGCTGGGATTTGTACAGAGCTTGTGGCAGATGCTGGGCTGTGCAGGGCTGTGTGGTTGCGTCTGCAGCTTGTTTCCCAGTTGCCAGTGAGTTTGTAACCTCTGCTCGGCAGACTGAGGGGGTCCCTCTCATTTTCTGGAGTAGGCTCTTCTCCCACGGGGGACCCACCTCTGCGCAGGTGGCACGGGCACTGCAGAGCCTGGCGTGCGCTTCCACTGCTGACTGCCTGCAGAGGCTTGTGCCGTGTTTTTGCCCTGTGGATGCTGTGGGCATGTGGCTCGTGCTCTTACCCTGCCGGTGATGTTTTACACCTGAGGTCTGGCAGGGCAGACCCTGGGGTGCAGGCGTGCCATGGCGTTCTCGGTGTCGTGCCTGCGCTGTCCCCTTTGGTGGCTCTGGTGCTCCCTTGCAGGCAGGGGAGAGCCCGGGGTGCTGAGAGTTTCTGGCTCTCCAGAGGGAGGGTTGATGGAACACCTTCTCCAGGGGCTTGCACAGGCATCCTACTTAACAGCATGCCTCCAAGCAGCTGAATTCCCCTCTCCTGTCTCCTCCTGTTCCTCCCTCCCCCAGCTTTGCTCTTCCTTCCCCCCAGCTGCGTTCGGGTGCTCCCAGGCACAGCTGGGCCACCCCTCCCCTCCGTCTGCCCCTTTGATGTGCAATAACGACTTGCAGATTTTGCAGATTTCGGTTGCTACAATTTAGGGGCTTCCCAGCTCTGGCAGACTCTTGTGACTACTGCCGGTGCCTGCAGGAGCAAACTGCCAGGACTTGCTCTCTGCCAGGGTCCTGCAGGCTGTTGGGTCTCCTTGGGCTGTTCAGTAGAATCCACTGACAGCAGAGAGGAAATTGTTCTGCTCAGGTCTCTCCTTGCAGTCTCCTTCCTCCATAACCAGTCCTGCTTCCAAGCACCATAAGCTAATATCCAGATACCCAGCCTTTTTTGTTCCTTAGCTGGTGATTTGGCAAAGGCTGTTGTGAAGCAGGTATTTCAGCTATAACTCGAGCACCCATCCACTTCCTCCTCTGTGACTGCTGTCACCTTATTTGCTGTGAAGGGCTCAGTTCCCACCAGTTCTGAACAGAAAGAAATGCTTGCTCTGGCCATGTGGTGTGGTAGCTGAGAAAATGGACTGAGAGTAAGGATGGACAGAGGCTGTTCAGTTCCAGCCTTTGGGGTGATCTTGAAAAAGTTGCTTAAGAGCTGCTGCCTCAATTTCCCTGCCTGTAAAATGGGCACAAGGGTCTCAACAGCCTTCATAAAGTGCCAGGTGACCCAGAAGTGACTGACACCATGTAAGAGCAGGTCAGATTGTTTGCTTCCCCGTCATACAGTGCCCATGTTTCCCGGGATGTGCAGAAAGAACAGTGTCTCACCATGTGTCCGTGTCTGGTTCAAGGGTCTTGCCTTGGTGCTGATCAATAGGGAGGGTGTCTGGGTACTGCTGTGAGTCCCTCCTCACAGCAGGGATGTCCTCCTGGTCACCTGGAGCTACACAGCCAAGCCAGGCACAAGATGAGGCCACGAGGAGACCAAGGGTAACATCTGGCTCTTCACATCCTTCTTCTGTCTCCTCAGTGGCATCATTTAAACCTCCACCTCTTTCCTAGGGGGTGTAAAAGCCTGTTCCCTCAACTGCCTGGCCGAGGGCTTCAACTTCTACACGGAGAGAGCTGCGGCCGTGGTGGACGGGACGCCGTGCCGGCAGGACTCCAACGACATCTGTGTCAATGGGGAGTGCAAGGTGCAGCCGGGGTCTGGGACAGGCTCGAGGCAAGGGCAGAGCTGGCATGGCCGTACCTCTGCTCTGCACGTGCCCGTGCACACCTGGGCGTTCCAGGGCAATGGAGGGGAGTGAAATGGAGCCCAGGGAGTTCCCTGCTCCTGGAACACTGCAGGTCGGGTGCGGGAGGACAGGGGCCCACCAGGACGGCTAATCCCCCACTGCTCCTTCCTCCAGCATGTGGGCTGTGACCGTGTCCTGGGCTCTGACGTGAAGGAGGACAAGTGCCGCGTGTGCGGGGGAGATGGCAGTTCCTGTGAGACCGTCGAGGGCGTCTTCAACCAGTCTCTGCCGGAGGGAGGTAGGGAGCAGGCAGCCCTGCCAGTATGGCCAGTGTCACCCATCCTGGGGTCCCTCCTCACCATGGGCACCTCGGCTTTACCTGCTCCTGGGGACACACAGGACAGGCAGGGACATCCCAGGGAACCAGCCCAAAGAGTAGGACCGGGCTGAAAGCAGGGAGCATATCACTCCACTTTGCTGACCAAGCCATGCCCCAGCCACTGCTGGCACCCAGGTACCCAGCACAAATTTCCTGCCCTCCTCCCCATTCTGTTTAATTGCAATGGGGGGGCTAAATGATCGCCTTTGCGCTGCCAGTGTCTGTTTAGTGTTTTAACCCACGTGTAATGGGGTGGCACGCACTCCCATCTGGCACAGGATGGGGCTGGCTGTGGGCTCAGAGGCTGAGCATCACTGCTCACTGACCCGTGGTGTCTTGCAGGTTACGAGGAGGTGATCCAGATTCCCAAGGGCTCCGTCCACATTGACATCCGGGAGCTGAACCTCTCCATCAACTACCTAGGTGAGAAGGGGCTGGGGGATGCTGAAATCCCAGCCAGACACCGCTTGGCCTGCCCTTTGCCTTGCTCTTAGCAGGGGGTGAGAAAGACCCAGCAGAGGAAACCTCCCACTGCAGCAGGGGATGGAGCTAGGGGTCCCACTTTGGGGTGGGGGCAGAGGAAGGCAGCAGGGTTTGCTGGCAGGGCCACCTGTCTCAGGCCAGCACAGGCTGTCAATGTGGCACACGCAGCCCCATCTCGCTGTGGCTCTGCCTCTGTCCTGCACTCACTGTTCAGCAGCGTAACCCTGAGCAAACCCCACACCCCGCCGTTCCTGGCGCTGCCTGCGGCTCCTTGGCATTCCCCCCTCCGCCAGCATGTAGGGCTGGGGATTAAAAATAGACCTGCTCACATTTTCCTTGGGCTTAATTTTCCAGCCAGACTCTGGCTCACTGTTTTTGTAGTAGGCTTTTTTCTTTCCCCTTGTCTTCCGTTTCTGACCTCTGTGCGATGGGCAGTGAATGCAGAGGGGTGGGCAGAGCGCTCGCTCAGGTACCTCTGCGGCAGCTCCCTGGGAGCAAGAACCTTCCCAGGGCCGGAGCCGGTGGGAGGTGGCAGTGGGGCTGTCCTGGCAGCGTCCCTCCAGGCCAGAGGGACTCCTTGTGTCTGTCCGAGTTGGATTTCTGTGCACTGGAGGCACAGCTGAAGCTTGCGTTTCTCTACTGCTGCCACCAGCGTCTCCCACGCCAGGGACTGTCCCTGCAGCCCAGGTGGGATGGGAAGGAGTGTCCTCCATCCTCATCAGTACCAAACATCCTCCCCGCCCCGGAGTGTCATGGCAGTGCCAGCCGTGAGGGCAGGGGTGACACAAATGCGGACGGCGGCACAGTGTCGGTGGCAGAGCAGGGAGAGCGTGGGAATGTGAGCAGGAGCTGGCGAGAGCCGGTCTCCCTCTAGTGACTCCCATCAGCAACCGCAGCCAGGCTCCTGGGGACCAGCCTCTTCCAGTAGCCCCAGCAGCCAAGACCCAGTTTGCACAGCTGGATTTCAGCCCAGCTTTATGGCCACAGCTTGTCACGCTGCCAGGTGTCCCCATCACCACCCTGGGCAGCTGGCTCAGCTCCCTGCAGCATCGTCCTTCTGCAGTGTGGTGAGGGGGAGGCTGAGACCAAGACGATGGGTGCATTGGTCCCACCTATGCTAGTGACTTTCTGTGTGACCTTGACTCAGGCATTTATTTTTTTTGCCCCACCTATTCCTTCCCTTTAAAATGAGGCTGAGGATATTTTCTTTCCCGTGTAACGATGCTCTGAGTCTGGCAGATGAGAAGTGCCCGGCTGAAGCTGGACATGGGCGCGTGTTTAGCCTTTCTGCTGACCCTTGCTCCCCTGTCCTGGCAGCGCTGAGAGGGGAGGGCGGTGAGTACTACATCAACGGGAAGCTCTCCATCGACCCGCCGCGACGCTTCGACATCGCAGGCACCACATTCCACTACAGGAGATCCCCAGACGAGCCCGAGTCCCTGGAGGCGTTGGGGCCCACCAATGTCACCCTCTTTGTCATGGTTGGTAACAGCACATTCCTTCTTGCCCCCACCAGGCCTTGTCTGGGCTAAAGAGACCTTGTGGCGTCTGCATGGGCTTTAGAGCTAACCAGCCTCTGTCCTCACTGTTCAGAGTAAAAAGGGCATCGAGATCAGCGGTAAATTGCACTTAAATTCTCAAGTGTCCCCCTCCTTCGATCTGCCAGGCTTTGGAACAATTTGTTTTGTAAGTGCACAGGAGCTTGTTCTCTGATCATGCCACCTTCACAGCTGCACCATTGTCACCACTGGTGGCTTCCCGTGCTGGAAGGGACCAGAAAGGGGAAGGGAGAGATTTCAGCCACCCTGAATTTCAGAGAAAGCACTGGGATCATGGGACACCATCCAGACAGTCACAACCATGCTGGACTCAGCGGCACTGATCCCTCAGTGGTGCCTTTCTCTGCAGGTCCTTGTGCGGACAGAGCTGCAGGGGATCCGGTACAAGTTCAACGCGCCCATCAGCAGGGATGCCTCCAACCAGTACTCCTGGCACTACACCCCGTGGACTAAATGCTCAGTGCTGTGTGCAGGAGGTGAGGTTTGACCCCATGTTGGCCAGGGAGGGATGCTTCCCTGGGTCCCTTGGGCTGGTTCCTGTGGGGACTGACACAAGGGTCTGCGCCGTGTCTCATGGCTATGGAGAACCTGGCTGCGAGAGACTGAGCCAGTATTCAGAAGGAGAGAGAGGCAGTTTGAAAGGCCTAATAATGTTTCCTGTTTAAAGCTAAGGGCCCTGACCCGCTCATGTGCTAGGTCTCGACTGAGGCTGATGTTTCCATCTCTTCTGCCAGCTGTTCCCCCCAGTGCTGCCTGGAAAGCATCAAAAGGCAAGGGTTGGGTCGTTTTTTTTTTGAGGGCGAGATCCCTGGAACCCTTTGATCCTCCTCAAGCTCTGCTGGCCCTGCCCTGACTGATGAGCCTTCACCCCACCCAGCCCTCTTGGAGATGTTAGAGGCAAAGGAGGCCTTGGTCGTGAATAGAGAAGCAGGTTCAGGCTTGACAAGGTGCAGCGACAAGTGGCAGCCCCGTCACGTTGCCTGCGCGGGAGCAGAGCTGTGGGGTATATACGTGCAGCTTGGCTCAGCGTTAGTCTCAGGCTTGCTCTCACCCCCTTGCTTCTTTTTCTCGGCAGGCAGTCAGATCCAGTCTGTCGTATGCAAGAAACTCTCCGACAGCTCAACTGTCTCCAACCATTTCTGTAGCCCTGAAACCAAAATGCCAGAGCGGCAGAGGCCATGCAACACTGAGCCGTGCCCCCCAGCGTGAGTACCATGGCTTGGAGCAGACAGAGGGAGCGTGGGTGCAAGAGCTGGTGTGGAGGAGGGTGAAATTCCTCCCTCTGCCATTCCCAAATCAGAGTCCCTAGGGGTGACTGCCTGGGGCAGCTCTGCTGGGGGTGCATTTGTCTCCCTCGTGCCCTTTGCAAGCTTTTCTTTTCTCCGTGTCCCCAGCTGGCTGATCGGGAACTGGTCTGAATGTAGCCGAAGCTGCAACGAGGGTGTCCGCACACGCAGCGTCTTCTGCAAGCGTAAGATCTCTCCCACCGAGGAGAAGACCTTGGATGATGCCTCCTGCACCCAGCCACGGCCAAAGATGCTTGAGTCTTGCAATAACCAGACGTGCCCTCCGGAGTGGGTTGCCCTGGACTGGTCTGAGGTAAGTGCTCATCTGCTGCCTTCATCTCTCTGAAGATGCTGGTCTGTAGGTCCGTGTCAGGCACTAGGACAGAGCATTGGTAATGCTGCCCATGGAGAGTGTAACGTGGGGAGTTGTCCTCTTGTGGCTTAGGAGATGGGCGAGATGGGAGCACTGGTGGGGAGAGCCAACGCTGTCTGTCTCTGCTCTTTGCTGCACGTCTTTGCCTGTCTCCTCTCTGCAGTGCACCCCCAGCTGTGGGCCGGGTTTCCGCCACCGCATCGTGCTCTGCAAGAGCGGCGACCACAGCACAACGCTGCCCACCTCCCAGTGCCCTGAGGGCTCCAAGCCCCCCACCAGCATGAGGTGCAACCTGCGGCGCTGCCCACCCCCGCGCTGGGTGACCGGCGAGTGGGGAGAGGTACGGACACTCCTTCCCCTGGGCTTATTGCAGGAGAAGATTCTGTTCCCTGACCCCCCCCTGAGTCCCAGTGCACACAAGCCTTTTACCCGCAAGCTGCTGGCCCTTGGTGGGGTGGCTGTCACTGTGTCAGTGTGACACCGGGGTGTCCCTACAGCTCCCATCCCTGGCGGCTCTCCACCTGCTAGAGGGATGCCCTGAGCCTGGCATTTGCAGAATGTGCCGTAAATTTCTGCTCAGCCCCTGTTGGTTGGCAGGTTGGCCCTCTCTCCTCCAGCCTTGTCCCCTGGTGGAGGCTGAGAACTCTAGCTGCTTTGCAGCACAAAAGGCAAATACAGGTTAAAAAAAAAAAAAAAAGTAAAGGGGCCAAGTGCTATCCCTGCACTCGGGTCTTTACTTTTTCTGGAAACCTGCCTGGCTTCCCCACACTCCCTTAGATCTAGAACTTCAAACCTATCTGCTACCCAACAAGGAGGGGTGTCCTGCCAGGGCAATGGGGCTGGACGGGTGCCCACCCCCTCGGTCACACCCAGGGACTGTACAACATCTGGCGGGGATGGAAGGAGCATGAGGAGGGCTCGGTGATACCGTGGCACGGACAGCCCTTGCTCCATGTGCACATGGAGCAGCCACACACTCGCCGTGGCAGGGAACCCCGAGGGTGCCAGCTCCCAAGCCTGTAGGCTCTGCGAAGCCAAGCTGGGGGGCGAGGGAGGCACCTCAGGACAGCAGGCCCATAGGTGGGGACGTGGCGGCAGCCAAGCCAAGGCTGGGCACAGTGTGCAAGGACAGCGTGTGTGCAGCCGCAAGGACACCTGGCGGTCACTGCGATCTTGGCCATCCCTGCCTGGGGTGCCTGCGTGGAACACGGCTCATCCCCGCACCGCCGTGGGCTGCGGTGATGGGCTGGGGTGGCTGCAAGCGGGGCCGCCATCGGTCCGCCCAACACGGTGCCCGCAGCAGGGCGATGCTGGCAGTCGTCCTTCCCTCCAGCGCCCCTCGTGCTGCAGGGTGGCATGGGGGTGCCGGAGGTCTGGGAAGGGCTGGTGATTTAGGGCTGGATGGAGAGAGCCTTGCAGAGCCCTGGAGTCTCGGACCAAGCTTTTGGGGAGCAGGGCTGGAGCTCTCAGCTATGTCGGTGCGGTCCCTGCCACTGCTGCCGAGGGAAGGGACGATTGCATCGAGCACCCTTTGCACCTCCTGAGACCTGCTGTGCCCTCTTCCCCACGTTATTGCAGCAGCTGCAGCTCGGTGTTGTGTTGTTTCCCGGCAGTGCTCTGCGCAGTGTGGCCTTGGCCAGCAGAGGCGATCCGTCCAGTGCCTGGCTCACACTGGGCAGCCATCTGGCGACTGCCTGGAGACCCTGCAGCCTCCTGGCATGCAGCAGTGCGAGACCAAGTGCGAGTCGGGACCCACGGACAACCCTGAAGGTAAGGGAGGCAGCGGGATTGTGGGGAAGCACTGAGCCCTGCCATGCTCAGGAGCCACGAGGTACGGGGGCACCGCAGCCAGCACAGCCTGCACTGGGCTCTAGGTGCTGGGGGTTCAGGCTCCTGGGGGCAGACCTGATGCTGTCCCCTGTGGTCCATGGCCAAACTGGTGCACCATGACCTTGATAAATGAAGTAACTGCACCTTGGCAAAGGGAGGCTTTCAGTAGCAAGGCTTTCAGTAGCTTCTTCTTCAGCACCAACACATCCTGCTGCTCCATGGCAAGCAGCCCCCAGAAGCTGGGCATCGGGGTGCCACAGGAGCTTGAAGGGGACTGGTTAAAAGCCCGTCCTGGGGCTCCTCACACTGGGCACAGCTGTAACTCCACTTCCCTCTGTCACCCATCCAGAGTGCAAGGATGTGAACAAGGTGGCCTACTGCCCGCTCGTCCTGAAGTTCAAGTTCTGCAGCCGGACCTACTTCCGACAGATGTGCTGTAAAACATGCCAGGGGCACTAGGAACACGGTGACCCCATGGGAAAACTGGAAGGCAAGAGCTGCGCCGGAGGGCCACCGAGCCGGGCTCTTCCTCTCGCCCCGGGAACCTTCCCTGGGTCCAACACAGACACTGGTCGTGCTTCCGGTGGGAGCCGGCGTCACCCCACCTGTCCCCCAAAGACATGCACCCTTCGCCCCTGAGCATCCCAATGGCAGGATCCCAGTTAAACCACTGCCGGCTACTGCAGAGACCACGGCCAAGTGCGAGAGGAGCCGGTCACCGTGGTGGGAGAGGGAGAAGCTGGGCAGAGCGCGGCAGCAGGGACATTACTTGAAATTCTGATACTGTTATTTATTTAGTAGCGGACCCAGGTCCTGCAGGCGCTGAGGCGGTACCACTCGCCCTGCTCCTGCCTCGTCCTACTCTGCTCCCATGTCCCGAGGGCAGTGCCAGCCATCCCTGGGTGCCGCTGCCTTTCCCTCGGGGACCCCAGGGGAGACAGGGAAGAGTTTTCAGGTGCCACGGGTGATGTGATGAGCGTGGCTTGTGGCCATCAGCTTCTGGGTGATGGATGGAGACGAGCTGCTGTGGGGAGCCGGGTGGGAGTAGGGAAGGTGTTTTCTTCGTTTGCATCCTGTCACCCTGGGACCTGCAGCAGGTGACGGAGAACAGGTCACTCAGTGAGCAGAGCGGTGACACCAGTTTAACTGGGAGAGGGAGTTATTCAAACTCTCTTAACAACCTACTTTGATTGGGGTGTCCCCGTATTTTTCCTAAAAGCCCTTGTCACTATTATGACTATTTTTATTCTGGAGACACCTCGAAGCACAAGCTGAGGTCGGGGCCAAGGCATGCTCGGGGTTGCACAGTCACTTGGTGTTGAGAACATGCCAGGCTGCAGGAAGCAAAGCCAGGAAGGATGCTGGAGGAGAACTGTCTTGGTCACAGCATCCCCACTGCCAGGCCATGAATTGGGACCAGTCTGTGCCCAGTCCTGGCTGGGCCCTCCCCGGGGAATGCCACGGCCTCCAAGGGTGCTCTGCCTCCAAGGGTGCTCTGCCTCCAAGGGTGCTCTGCCTCCAAAGGTGCTCTGCCTCCAAAGGCAGCCTCGCTGCGTGCAGCTGTGGCCTCAGGGTGCCCGTCCCAGTGCCACCCCACTGCCCCCAGGAGACCTCCAGCAATGGGAAAAGAGCAGGCTTGACATTCCTCCAGGTCACCTCCTGGCCAAATCTGGGCCAACACACATCTGCATGGGCCACCGCAGCCTGCAGGAGGAGACCTGAATTTGCAATGTACTAAGCATGTGCTTTTGGTTACTATTATTATTTTTGGGCCTTTCTGCACCACAAAGGGGAGAAACCTTGTCCCAGGCCATGTTCTGTTCTCCTTGGGGCTCACCCTCAGGGTGCAGGGTCAGGGTCAGCCCGCTTTCCCCGGAGCAAACCTCTCTGCCCTGCCAGCCCTGATGCGTTACTCTACCGTCTGTATTTTTACCCGCTCATCAGCCGATCGCAGCTTCTCTGGTGCTCAGCAAATCCCCTTTGGCTGGCAAGCGGGCATTAATTTGTCTTCCTTCCCAGTGCAATGCTCCACTCTGACATTTTGGGAGGGGGTGTTTTCACCTTTTTATATAGATATATATAATGAAAAATGTTTAAAATACTAACTCTGAGGAGGAGCGACGTAACGGCATGATTTATAATAAAGGAGTAGCTACGATCCCGGGCACAGCTTCTGGTCCCAGTGTTGTTTCTCAACTGGCAAGCCACATGTTTGGATGGCCCCATGCCATGATGCTGCCTGTGCTGATGCTGGAAGAGGGTTTGGGCAGCAGCAGGGTTCCCTGCACCCCAAGTGACCAGAGATTTGGGGTTTACCCTGGGCAGACCCCTCACAGGTTGGCTGTGCACCCCCAGGCGTGCAGACCCCGTATTGCTAATGCTGGTTTGGGATTTTAGGGTTTTCTTTCGCTTGGAGCCTGGGGGATCGGCAGTGCAAGGGATGGGGTGACAGGGGGAGCTCCCGCAGGAGGGGATCAGCCGATGGTCCCATGAAGGAGCTGCTGGTTGTGGTTTTGCTGTTCATCCCCAGAAGTGCCACCAGAAAAGGAAGAATTTATATTAAAAAAAAATGGCTTCAAAGCACGAGCCTTCTGGTTAAAGGTGCAGGGAAGGCATGGAGCAGCCAGAGGCTGCAGTAGGACCCACCCGAGCAGAGATTTCAGCCCCAACTCCAGCATTTGCCCTCCCTGCGATGGCAATGCTCTTGATGGCATTTCCTGGTTTCCATTCTTGTCTCCTGAGGCATGAAACAGCGCAGGGCGGGCACAGGGCAAAATGCTCAGCCTGAGCAATGCGGAAGTAAATCCCAATCCACAGGCGGATCCTGCCTGAGTCCTGTCCCGAGGAGCCTCCGGGCCCTCAGAGCCACTGCTGCCCTTGCCATTCGTCCTCAGCAGCTGAAGCGGCCGGTTCTGCCACTCACCTCGGGGTGCTCAGCATCTCCATTTCGGCTATGAGCAGCGGCATCCAAATCTCCTGACTCAGACACTGCAAAACCATGAGTGTCATTGAGGAAAAAAAAAAAAAAAAAAACAAAAAAAAAAACAAATACAATTGGGCTCCTTGGGGTTTGGCTCAGCTCACACATTTCAGGGGCATTTCATCCTGCTGAGTTCTGCTCGCATCCAGTTTCAGTCTTTTCTCCTTTTGGCCTCAAGGCTGAAATGTTGTTTCTTAGAAAGAAAAAATGACACAGAGTTCTGTGCCATCTTGTCAGTCCAGGAACTGGCGTTCTTCAAAAAAGCACTGAGTGGCCTGATAACATCTCGCGAGCGGTAAGGCTCTTCTGCGTTCACCTGTCTGCGCATGGACCGCGGCACCTTGCTCTCGGCCTCTGAGGTCGAGTGTTTTGACTGCTGAGCGCTCGGTGCCTTCAGCCTTGTAAAGCAGCAGCGCTGTGGTAGCGACACTTGTCCCCCGTCCTCTCCAGCTGCCTCCCACATCGGGAACCTTCGCCTGCCGCGTGGCAAGCGCTCCCTGAGCTCTGCCCCTCTGGTGATGCATCTTGTGCAGAGGATGCCCGTCTGCGTGGCGGATGCCTCGGCACTCGTGGCCACGGGTGCACCCACAGGGATGGGTGCTGCAAGGCCCGGGGTGCCCTGGGTCAGATTTCTGCCCCATGCCCCCAGCGATGCCCCCCAGCTCCCACCCATATCCGACATCGCCTTTGCTGCAGTTGTTGGAGGCAGAGGCAGCGTGGCTGGGGGCTGCAGCAGGTATGTGCTGAAATCCCCAGGGAAAGGCATTGATTGGCTCTGCCCCCTTTACCTTACTGCTCATTGAAATATACCTCCTGTTTTTGAGACACGTACCTCTGGGACAGCGGGGAGTCCTGCTCTCACCCACTGCAGCCAGGAAGGTCTCTGAAATGGCTCCAGCCAAAACGTTTCCTCAAGCATGGTCTGCTTGATCCAAAAGACGTGGAAAAAAAGCAACAACGAAAAGCATCTTGCTCTTAAAACCACCTCAGAGCATTCCCCAGATGCATCAAACTGTCCCCCCAGGGTGGGGGAAAAGGTTCTGCAGAGGCTCTGAGCATCCCTGCCCTGCTCCACCCAGCACCAACCAGCACCACCTGCATCCCCAGGACAGTGACCCCGGCACCCGAAGCACCCGTTGGCAGTGGCAGTGGGGGCACCCTGGGCAGGGCCCCCCCGGCAGTGGGAAGACGCCCTCATCCTCCCCACCCCCTGACAAACCGGCACTAAATGAGGAAGTGGGAGGAGAAAAAAAAGTTAGTTGCAATTTGTAGTTGCAGGAGAAACGCAAAAGCGAAGCCCTTCGGGATGGACCTGAGCCCACGGTGACAGGAGCCCCGAGCGCCCCGTCCCCAGGGGCCGGACGTGGGGACACCATGGTGAGTGCAAGCAGGGTCCTCACTGGGCTTCCCCTGGGTGCCCTGGGGATGTCACCCACTCTTCCTGCCACCTTGGGGCTACCTCAGCCCTGTCCTCTCCTGCACCCACCTGGGTCCCTTTGGTGCTGTCTGGGAGGTGCCATGAGACCCCCACGATGTCCCCGCTGGAGAGGGGACGGAGCTGCCCATGCTTGGGGAGAAGGAGCAGAGCTGGGGCTGAGCAAGGTGCTGGTGCAGGGCGTGGTGCTGGGGAGAGGCCACCGGGGATGGGTGCAGGGTGCTGGGTGCAGGATCAGTGCAGGATCCTGCTGGGCTGATGCGCATGGGAGTGCTGACCCGAGTGGGATGGCGGGCAGCAGGTAGTCAGCTTGGTTTGGCACAAAGTGCTCTTGATTTTGCCGGTGCGGTACCCGCAGGGGAACCCCTGTGTTCCTCTTGGCCCAGCTTCCCACCAGCACTTCTGGTTTCAGCACTCATGGCATGGGCAGGGTGCAGGCAGAGCACAGTGGTGTGGTGGGGGCTGCCAGGGGCAACTGTGCCCCCCAGGACCGGCTCGAGCAGGGAGGGACCTGCAAGGTGCCGGCACCCAGGGTCAGACCTCGCACCCTGGTACATGCAGGGAACCAGGGGCCACAGGCACAGGGCTGCTGCAAGTGCAGCAGCCAGAGCTGGAAGTTGATCTGGAGGAAGAAGAGAAAGATGAAGGCTCTCAAAATGAAGAAGATGCTCAGGCATGGAGTGAGGGGCTGCACAGTGCGGCTGTGGCCACATCCTCCAGCCCACAGCTCTGCTCCTTCCGCATCTCTGAACGATGCCGTCCCCAGCCATCACTTCCCGCCAGCCAGGAGAGGGGACAGCAGCCGGGGTAAAGCGGAGCCTTCTCCTGCCCGCAGCAACCACTGGTTGTGGTTGTCACCTCTTAAAGGCTGCTCCAGCACTGTCCCCATGAGACACAAACACTCTCCCCTCTCCAACGCCAGCTGATGCCTGATGAAGTTTTGTGGCTTCATGAGGGGCTGCGGGGCGGTTGCTGCACATCCCCGCCGGGGCCCAGCTCAGGGGTCAAACCCCATCCCCCCAAATGCTGGGGGAATGCCCCATCCCCAGATGCTGTTTATGCCCATCCCTGGGACTGGCTGGGTTGCTGACAGCGATACAACACCCCGAGCTGCTCTTCTTGAGGCTTCCTGTGGTTTCAAAGGTGTTGGCTGCTTCTGGGCTTTCCCTGTCTCAAGAAGAGAGGTGCCACCTTGGGCTGCGTCCGCTCCGCACTCAGCACTTAGAAGGTTTTTTTTTTTTTGGTGGCTCAGATCTGATCTTTGAAGAAAAACAGGCAATGTTTTGCGATCGCTGCTGCAGGGCCACTCCCAGGGTTAGCGGGTGCACCCGCAGCCCTGGGCACAGGTGGTGGCTGCGGCGGTGACGGTCCCCATCCTGCAGCCCTCGCTGGGGACTCCTGGTGGCCCCCTCACCCCCACGCACAGGGCTATCAGCAGAGCAAGGTCCCCTGCACAAAGCAGCTACAAACTGCGCCTGGATGCCCGGTCCAAAGTCTGCTGAAAGCCTCTTCCCACTCGGCTCGAGGATGAAATGGCTCATGGAGGTGCCTGGTCCCGGCCATCCGTCTGTCCCCTTTCTGGCAGGATCCATGCGGTGGCAGCAGCTGTTGAGTCGCTGCTCTCTGGCTCACCCCTCGCCTCGGCCAGCGGCGGAGGCAGGAACTGGGAACCACTGGCCCAAACCCCTGAAAGCAAATTCAGCTTCTGCCCTGCACAGAGGCCCCGCTCCCCACGGGGCTGCTGCCCACAGCCCCTGGCCCCTGAAGCTCGGGCAGTGCCTCTGACCGGGGCTCCTGGGGCAGCACCATCTCACCTCCCGCAAGGCTTTTACCCAGCACAGCGAGCCGTGGTCCCCTGAAACCCCTCCACCTCGTGGGATGCACCCAGGAAAGCCGGGCAGACTTTGTGCTCCCAGAAACAGAGCAGAAATACCCATGGCACTGCAGATATCTGGGACAAAAACCTTCATTTAAAGCGAGACAGTGCTTTCCCTGCAGCTGCACTGCATTAGGTGCCCAGCTGAGCCAGGAAAGCCCCTGACCTGTGCCTGAGGAAGAGGAGGTGTCTCGAAGGCACACGCTTGCTGCCAGCTGCTCTGAGCAATCATTTGAGTGAAGGAGAAACTTCAGGCATCAGCTCAGAAGCATCGAGCTTGCAATACAGGAAATGTCTGCATTTGCCTTAACTCAGTGCCATAAGCAGCAGCGTGAGCCCAGGGAGCCTGCACCAAGGGGTTTGGGGCGATGGAAGCAGCGGATGGGGAAGCCGAGGTGTCGGTGTCCCCGTGGGCTCCTCCCGACCTGCTCACCTCCGCTTGAAGCACGAGGTTTTGGCCAGGTTGGGGTGACAACCCTGGGGTCACCGGCAGCACCCTGGGTGACAGTGTGGTGACCTGGGGGGGACTGAGCCCACCAGCATTTTTTCAGGTGGCCTTTCTATGGGCTTGTTAGGATGGAGGGGAGGAAGAGGAGGGGAAGGCAAGAAAAAGGTCCATGAGCAATGAAGTGGAGGAAGAGGAGAAGCTCTGTGAGCAGCCCCGACCCCTTCCAGCACCCCTGAGCTGACCCAGGCCCACGCGTCCCAACTGGAGGCAGAGGGACAAGGAAGCCAAAAGCCCCCCCACCAGTTACAGGGCCTTGGGCTGCACCCGGTGGCTGGGATTTTGCATGGAGCAGATGCATCGTGCCTAGCCCAGCAGCCCGCCAGGGATGGAGGTGGTTGAGGGGAGCAGCCCGATGCTGTCGACCCCCTCCCTGCTCCACAAGCATCCCTCCGCCCCCCCTCACGATGCAGCCGGGTTGTGCCGAGCCTCTGAGGACGGGGGCTGCGGGCAGCTTGTGACAATCAGGGGCAGACGGGAGGGTGCGAAGGCAGCAGGTCTGAAAGCTTGAGAATCGGCAGGAAAATGAAGCAAAAGGGGAACAGAAGAAAAAGGAAATGGAAAGAGTAAGAGGCTGGGGGTGAGGGGGGGAGAAGTGAAATCAGCTCCGGGAGCACTGGGGTGAAAGCGGAACCACGGGGCTGGTGGCCAGGGGACGGGTGCGCAGAGCAGCCAGGGGTGGCTCCGGCCATGGACGTCCCCTCCTGGGCACCGTGGGCACATTCGGGCAGTTCCCTCTGCAGCAGCGAGGACGAGGACCCTTTGAGGAGTTTTCTTTTTGCACAGTGGAATCCCACCCAGCCTGGGGCTGTGTTTAGTCCCACAATCGCTTAAATCGCAGCCCACGGTTTTTTTTCCGCCCCGCTGCCCCCGAGGACGTTGCAGGGTGAATTTGGGGCGGCAGGAAAGTGGGTGCTTGGGTTTCCCCAGGCAGGGCAGGGGGTGACGTTCCCAGCTCGGCCCCGCTGCAGCGGAGATGCGGGGGCGCAGCCGGGGGGTGCCCCATGGGCTGCGATTTTTGCCCTTCCCCAGACTTCTTTTTGCTGCCCTTTCGACTCACAGGCAGAGCTTGCGCAGTGATTGCTTCGTTACTCATTCTTTACCTGTGTAAGGAGCAGGTGTGACGTTACAAGCATGCCGCGGGCTGTCAGTGCCCATTCTGCTCCTCTCGGGGACGCAGGGCCTGCGGTGAGGCAGGATCGGCCAGAGAGATGGATCAAACCCATGTGCAGCAGCACCGGGACCCTGAGCGTGGCTGAAATACCCCTCTTTGTGTCACCCGAGGGCGCCTGTTTCAGATGCTTGCCGAAAACGCTGTGACCCTCTCCCTGCAGGGCAGCAAGGAGCGCTTCCACTGGCAGAGCCACAATGTCAAGCAGAGCGGCGTGGATGACATGGTCCTGCTCTCCAAGATCTCCGAGGAGGCCATTGTGGAGAACCTCAAGAAGCGCTTTATGGACGATTACATCTTCGTATCCTTCCTGGGGCAGCGGGACGAGGATGGGGAGCAGCAGGGCCGTGCTCCAAGGCTTTGCCAGGGCCTGCAGCGCATCCATCCCTGCACGATGGTGGGATGGGGTCGGGATCAGCCGGGGGGATGCAGGTGGTCTCGGCACCCCGTTACACGCCGCAGAGCTGGTGCAACCCATGTGCTTCACTGTTATTGAGGGGAAGGATCCCTCACTGGTTTATGGCCGGAGGTTTGGCCCCTCCTCTCCAAACCCTGCAGTGGCTTCAGGCATCGTCCCCTCCTGCTGTTGCCCACAATCCCTCAATGCCCACTGGGTGCTCTGCACCGACCGCTGGGACACTATCGAACCAGCACAGGGTACAAAGGTCCCTTACACGCCGTCCCCCAGCCCAGATGCTTTTGTGGTCGCTGGCTCTGTCACGGAGGTGATGCTGCTGAGCACAGAGCACGACGCTTGGTGGCTCCTGGGCTCCTCGGTGCGGACGGGGAGGCCGTCCCTGCCATTCAAGGCTCTGAGCCCTGCTTGCTCCCCCAGCACCTGCTTGGGTTCGCAGCCAGCTCAGCACCCAGCTGCATATTGCCCACTGCACCCGTGCCCCAGCCCTGGGCTGAGAGAAGCTCCCCAGGCTGCAGAGCGGGACGTGGTGAGGAGCTCAGGCACGGAGCCACGCGCTCTGGTGGCCGCGGGTGGCTGTGGTTTCCCTGAAGATGCGGCTCTGTCCTTACAAGGCGATGCTCTGTCCCAGGCTGGCAGTGACGCAGCCATCCGCCCCGCTCTTTCGGAAGCCCTGGGGCTTTAAATGTATTTGGGGGTTGGGTTTGGGGTTGGTTTTTTTTTGGAGGAGGAGGAAAAAATACCCCACGCAGCCTCTTTCTTCCTTTTTTCGCAGCGCTGCACGCAGGGCCCCCGTCCAGCCGTGACTCAACGCCCCGCGCTTCTGCATTTCCCAGAAAAGCCCCTCTCTTCCTGCCCTTGGCCGCTTTCCCCATCCCCGCTGCTGGGTGGGCTGAAAATAGGACATCAGCACCGCACCTTCCCCAGCCTCCATACCCACTATCCTCCCCAGGCACTGGGGCTCATCCCCATCCTCCCGCTGCGTCATTTCCAGGCACAACCCCCTGTTTTTCCATCCCCCCCAACACACCTGGGTGATTTGGGGATGCTGCATGTGGACTTAGGGGGACCCCAGGGTCGAGGGAGTGCTGGGTCCTCAGCTGAAACCCCTCGTGGTATTCCTGGTGCTGCTTTACGAAGAGGCAGGGACACCCATTGCTGGCTCTGCCACCATGTCCCAACACGGTGGGCAGGAAGGGGGGACACGGGAGAGGACACACGGACCTTGACCTGCTGCCCAGACCTACATCGGGCCAGTGCTCATCTCCGTCAACCCCTTCAAGCAGATGCCGTACTTCACCGACCGGGAGATCGAGCTGTACCAGGGAGCGGTGAGGCTGCTGCGTGCAGGCTGGCACAGCGCTAATTAGGTTTAATTTGGTGCACTTGCACGCAAGCGCCTGGGGGTGTCCCATGAGCGTACCCTTTGGGTATTGCAGGGGTGAGTGCTCCCAAACGCACTGGTGGCGAGTCTGTAACAAGACTTGGGTGCAAATCCACATTCCTGGAAAATACAGCCCATAAATGCACATCAAAGCAACCCAAAGGTGGTGAAATACAGCCCAAGTGCCTGGCTCTGCCACCCGCCCTTCCCGAGGTGGACGGGACTTCAGCAAACACCCAGCACGCTGCTGCTGGCTGCTGCCTCCTGCACCACGCGGGCAGAGTTAAGGGGATTGCAGACGGGGTTGGCGGCTGCTCCTCGCTCAGCACGGCTCTCCTTGCCCCTCGCTTAGGCTCAGTACGAAAATCCCCCCCACATCTATGCCCTGACGGACAACATGTACCGAAACATGCTGATCGACGGGGAGAACCAATGCGTCATCATCAGGTAGGGGGCGCGGGGCGGCCGGGTGCCCCCAGCACCCCGGGGGGTCCAGCCCAAATGCAGCAGCTGGGCAGTGGTGAGAGGCAGCCGAAGCCCAGTGCTGGTCCTGGGCGAGCACCGGCCAGGGGTGCCGGGGCTGTGGTCTCAGGCGGGGACCGAGCCTTGTGCAATGCGTTTTTCCGGCTGAGTGTTGCAAGGGAAGGGGTCAGGATGTGGGGCAAGGCCAAAGACTTCCCCTTCGGGCTCCAAAGCCTCCCTCCTCCCATCCAAAAATCCAGCAGCAAGAAATCCAATGCCTCCTCCCGCAGCTCCTCGCCCAGCCCTGCTCCGGCCCCATTCATGTCCCAGAGCACCTGGAGCAGCAGAGCAGCCCCCAGCATCGTTAGCCACAGCCCCCATCCCCCCTGTCCTCCCCAGGCCCTGAGGGACCCGGGGCTCCCCAGCATCCCCCCAAGAGTGCCCCGGGGCCCCCGTTTCACCTCTCCTCTGCTTTTGATGTTTACACAGCGGAGAAAGTGGGGCCGGGAAAACAGTGGCAGCGAAATACATCATGGGCTACATCTCCAAAGTGTCCGGGGGCGGCGAAAAGGTGCAGGTAGGGCTGCCCCCCACCCTGGCACCCAGTGCTTTGCCTCCCGACCTCTCCGCTCCCCCAGCCCCTGCACGGAGCAGCCCCAGCTCCAGGGCCGGGGACGTGGCTCCTTCCCCAGCCCGGCAGGGCAGCCACAGCAGGCGCGGGCACGCGGCCCCGCTCAGCCTCGTGCCCTCCTCTGGCCACCAGCACGTGAAGGACATCATCCTGCAGTCCAACCCACTGCTGGAAGCCTTTGGCAATGCCAAAACCATCCGCAACAACAACTCGAGCCGCTTCGTAAGTCGCCGGGGCAGGCACAGACCGTGCCGAGGGTCGGCACCGTGCAGCACCGCGGCCAGGATCCGTCCCCGCCATGCTTGTGGCGTGGCAGGAGGGGAGATCTGGGGGCCAGGCGCTTATGGGCGCCGTGCCCGGGCAGGGGAAGTACTTCGAGATCCAGTTCAGCCGGGGTGGCGAGCCTGACGGGGGGAAGATCTCCAACTTCCTGCTGGAGAAGTCGCGCGTGGTGAGCCAGAACGAGCACGAGAGGAACTTCCACATCTACTACCAGGTATGGGGGCACGGGGCCGGCCGGGCGCGGGGCCAGGGCTGGTAACTGCAGCCCCACCCGGGTCTCTCCCAGCTCATCGAAGGGGCGTCCCAAGAGCAGCGGCAGAACCTGGGCATCATGAGCCCGGATTATTACTACTACTTGAACCAGTCAGACACGTACCAGGTGGAGGGCACGGATGACCGCAGTGACTTCCACGAGACCATGGTGAGTGTCCTGGGGGTGTCCCCAAACCTGTCTGACGCCAGGCTGGGGCTGATGCCCCCCTCCGTGCCCCCAGAACGCCATGCAGGTCATCGGCATCCGAGGCGAGGACCAGCAGCTGGTGCTGCAGATCGTGGCGGGGATCCTCCACCTGGGGAACATCAGCTTTCGGGAGGAGGGCAACTACGCCCAGGTGGAAAATGCTGACTGTGAGTAGCTGAACCCCCCCCTTGTTCCAGGGGGACAATCTTGGGTGCTCGCAGAGACCCTTGGCAATGAATTGCAACCTCCCTGTAGCACAAATCCCCCAGCAGAGGAGAGAGGCGGCATCAGCATCTTCCCCGTGTTAGACATGGGGAAACTGAGGCAGCAAGCAAATGGCACAGCCAGAGCTTAGTTAGCAAGTGCCCAGGAGGGGCCGGGGCCAGGAGACGCTTGCTGTGGTTTAGCAGAGGGAGGGCAACATCCCATGCCCCCAGCTTGTGTCACTGCCCCACCGCTGTCCCCCCTCATGTTTGGCTGGGGCTGGGGGGGCAGCATGCGAGGGGCAGCCCTGACCCCCACTCTGCCCAGCCCTGGCCTTCCCTGCCTACCTGCTGGGCATCGACCGCGACCGCCTCAACGACAAGGTCACCAGCCGGAAGATGGACAGCAAGTGGGGCGGCCGCTCCGAGTCCATCACCGTCACCCTCAACGTGGAGCAGGCAGCTTACACCCGGGACGCCCTGGCCAAGGGGCTCTACGCGCGTGTTTTTGACTTTCTCGTGGAGGTGGGTGCCCTGGGGGGCTGGGATGAGTGTGGTCGAGGGGCGAGGATGCTTGCGGGGATGCTCGCCAGTCACTCCCACGCGCAGCCGCCGGCCACCGCATGCCCCATGAAAGTGGCTCCTGCCGTCTCTCCCTGCAGTCCATCAACCGGGCCATGCAGAAGCCGTACGAGGAGTACAGCACTGGGGTGCTGGACATCTACGGCTTTGAAATATTCCAGGTGGGTGCTGCTTTGTGGGGTGTGCCCAGACTGGAAATCTCCTTCCTTGTCAGAGCAAGGAGCTGTTGGTGGCCGATGGCCCAAAGGGTCCCTGGAGCAGCACGCAAAGGCTCTGTTCTTTGGGGTCACCCCAACATGCTGAGAGGGGGTAGAAGCCAGTTCAGCCCCATCTCCTCTGTCCTCTTCCATCATTTTGCAGAAAAATGGTTTTGAGCAGTTCTGCATTAACTTTGTGAACGAGAAGCTGCAGCAGATCTTCATAGAGCTGACTCTGAAGGCAGAGCAGGTACGAGGGGGCTGAAGCGCAATGGGGCTGCACCAGCACCCCGATTCCCATGCTCTGCACCCCACTGACGCAGCGTCCCAGCCGGGGCACGTCCCGCGGGTGCAGAGCCAGAGCCCACCCAGCTCTCTTGGTGCCCCCCCAGGAGGAGTACGTGCAGGAGGGCATCAAATGGACCCAGATCCAGTACTTCAACAACAAGGTGGTGTGCGACCTGATAGAGAACAAGCTGGTGAGTGGGGTCCCCCCACCACCGGGACGCTTCCCTGGGAGCCGAGGCACCAGGGGGGAGAGGCAAGGCTGGGTGCTGCTGGGGTGAGGGGAAGGAGCCAGCCCTGCCGGGAGCATCCTGGGGGCAGCAGCAGCTCTGTCCCCTCCACCTAAGGTGCAGTTCAGTGCAAAGCAGCTTGGAGCAGCACAGGGCACCTGCCCACAGCCAGATGCAGGATTGGACCCTGCCCACAGCCTTCAGTCACCCCTGGCTTTGCTCTCCCTGCTCTAGAACCCCCCCGGGATCATGAGTGTCCTGGACGACGTCTGTGCCACCATGCATGCCACCGGCGAGGGCGCGGACCAGACCCTGCTGCAGAAGCTGCAGGCGGCTGTGGGCACCCACGAGCACTTCAACAGCTGGAGCTCGGGCTTCGTCATCCACCACTACGCGGGCAAGGTACGGCACCTGGCACCCCACACCCTGCACCCCGCGGCCCCAGCCCCAGCGTCCCGGGGCTGAGCTCCCCTCCTGCCCCCAGGTCTCCTACGATGTGAACGGCTTCTGCGAGCGCAACCGGGACGTGCTCTTCACCGACCTGATCGAGCTCATGCAGAGCAGTGAATAGTGAGTCTGGGCAGCGCTGTGGTCCCATGGGCCACCCCAAAAGAGCTGGGGCTGAGGGCAGCATCCTCAAAACGCAGACCACAGAGCTTTGCTGGCCCTGCCTCTGCCTGGCGGCTCTCACCCGGGGGCTCTCACCTGCCTTTCAGCGGTTTCATCCGGATGCTTTTCCCGGAAAAGCTTGATTCTGACAAAAAGGGCCGCCCAACCACCGCGGGCTCCAAAATCAAGGTAGGTCCTGGAAGCTGCAGAACAGCAGCTGGGGCTTGCTGGGCTCCCACCAACACTTTTAACACTACAGAGGCTGATCCTTGCAACAGAAACAGGCTAACGACCTGGTGAACACGTTAATGAAGTGTACGCCACACTACATCCGCTGCATCAAGCCTAATGAGACCAAGAAACCCCGGGACTGGGAGGAGAGCAGGTAACAGAGGATGCTGCAATGGGGCACAGAGCCCCAGAGCCTGGGGCCGGTACCCAGTGAAGGAGCAGTGGCCGGGACCAGCTCTCCTCCGAAAGCTGGGCCACTGGGCTGGTCACGCTGTGCTGCCCACAGACCCAGGAGAGCAGGAGGGGGACCGTGCGGACACACGTGTCCCTCTGCATGTGCATCCCCCAGGGGCTCTGCCCGAGCTCCGTCCAGCTCTCACGCGTGCGTGGGCACCCCGACGCCAAGCCGCGGGGCCGGGCAGAGCCGTGCCGCCGTGCCGTCCCGTGGCGAGCGCATCCCTCCCGACCCCGCAGGGTGAAGCACCAAGTCGAGTACCTGGGGCTGAAGGAGAACATCCGGGTGCGCCGGGCGGGTTTCGCCTACCGCCGCCTCTTCCAGAAATTCCTGCAACGGTGAGGGGCTGCGGGGGCTGTGCGGAGGGGGCTTACAGCCCGGCCACCGCTCACGGCCCCTGTCCCGGCAGCTATGCCATCCTCACCCCCGAGACGTGGCCGTGCTGGCGCGGGGACGAGCGGCAAGGGGTGCAGCACTTGCTGCGCTCCGTCAACATGGACCCAGACCAGTACCAGATGGGCCGGAGCAAGGTGTTCATCAAGAACCCCGAGTCGGTAGGTGGGGGGGACGTCACGGGCAGCTGCGCATCGGTTTGAGCAGCGCCGGGGTCGGCCCCTGCCCTGCCAGGCTCAGCGCCCGCCTGCCCCGCAGCTCTTCCTCCTCGAGGAGATGCGGGAGCGGAAATTCGACGGCTTCGCCCGGGTGATCCAGAAGGCCTGGCGCCGGCACGTCGCCATCCGGAAGTATGAGCAGATGCGAGAGGATGGTAAGGCTGCGGTGATGGGGACATAGGCGCCCTTCGTAGGGTGACCTTGGCCAGGGAAGGCCCCGCTGGCTGCACAGCCGCCGGAGCAGTGGAAGAGCGGCAGCCCCGCTCCTAATTGCAGCAGTAACGAGGGGGATGATGAGAGACCAGACAACGAGATACTCAGGGTCTTTTCCTACATTTCAAGGAGGGAGTGGGTTTCTTGCTCCTGTTTCTGGCTCTGGGAGGGGCTGTAGGACAGAAACCAGAGCATCTCGCTGTCTGCATTTCACTGCCTGCAGAAGGGATGGAGACGAGAGTCAGTGTTTGCAGACAGATGGGAAAGGCCAGCAGTCCCAACCCGACACCCACCATGGGCAATTTCCAGCCATCCCAAGCATACAGTGAAAAATCAAGAGGAAAAACCCAGAAAGCAGCTAGGCCCCTCCTTTCCTCCCTCTCTCTTTCCCATAACACAAGGTTTTGGGGACAATTAATGGGTTTTGTGGCTCGGTGATGTCTGGTGCAGCTCCCACCGCGCGGGGCCGTGGGCTGAGTGCTGGCACGGAGCCCTGTGCGACCAGCATCGTTTTGGGTCCTGCGCAGCCTCCAGCATCCTCTACAACTGCAAAGAGCGGCGGAGGAACAGCATCAACAGGAATTTCGTGGGTGATTACCTGGGCATGGAGGAGCGGCCAGAGCTGCGGCAGTTTCTGGCCAAGAGGGAGCGGATTGACTTCGCCGACTCCATCACGAAGTACGACCGGAGGTTCAAGGTGAGAGGGGCCGTGTGGGCTGACAGCCGTGGCTCGTGGTGGCAGCCCTTGGGCAGGATGTGCGTGGGGCTCGTGCCCCTCAACAAACCCCCCTCACTCCCTGCACCTGCCCTTTCCCAGCCCATCAAGCGGGACTTCATCCTCACCCCCAAGTACTTCTACCTGATCGGGCGGGAGAAGGTGAAGAAAGGTCCCGAGAAGGGGCAGATCAAGGAGGTGCTCAAGAAGAAGGTGGAGATCCAGGCAGTGAGCGGCATCTCGCTGAGGTGTGTCCCGTCGCACCGGCTCCACGCGGTTGGGCTTCTCTTGTCGTGTCCCCCCCAGACCGTCCCCATCCTTCAGTGCCCCCAGCCCAGCCCCGACCCGCTGCCAGTGGAGCATCGTGCCATGGGGACGAGGGGTCCCCATGTGCCCTCCGGGTCAGCTCGGGGGCCCTCCAGGCCCAGCAGGGTCTCCTGGCCCCCCTGATGGTCCCCTGGGGCTGCCCCCAGCACCCGGCAGGACGATTTCTTCATCCTCCATGAGAACGATGCCGACAACTTCCTGGAGTCCATCTTCAAGACGGAGCTGATCAGCCTGATGTGCAAGCGCTACGAGGAGCTCACCCGCACCAAGCTGCAGCTCGCCTTCAAAGACACGTAAGGATGGAGCTGGGAGAGGTGACAAAGCAGGATGAGGCCACTTCCCCGTGGCCTCATGGCTCCTCTCCTCCTTGCAGACTACAGTTTCGGGTGAAGAAGGAGGGTTGGGGCGGCGGCGGCACCCGCAGTGTCACCTTCATGAGAGGACAGGGAGACGTGGCCGCCCTCAAAGCCGGAGGCAAAACCCTTACGGTCAGCATCGGGGACGGGCTCCCCAGGAATTCCAGTGAGTGCCAGGGCACCCGGGGGGAGCGGCATGGGAGGGGACAGGAGAACTGGGGCCGCAGCGAATGGTCAGGGGCACGGGGACATCAGGGTGAGCCACTGTGTGCCCCTCGGGGTCTGCGTTTCGCCCAGGAGGGACCTGCTTCTGCTCGCGTGATGGGGCAGCACCGGGCGCTCAAGGGTGGCGGGGTGCAAGCCGCGGGGCAGCCCCCACACAGGACATCACCTAACGGGGTCTCGTGTCCCCCTCCAGAGCCCACGAGGAAGGCAGTGATGCAGAGTAGAGGTCACAGCAAGTGGCCGGCACCCTCCCGGAGTGCTCCCCCAGCACCCCAAGGTGAGCAGGGCAGCATCAAAGGGGCCCCAGCCTGGTCCGGCCGGCTCCGTGGTGCCGGGGGGCAGGCAGGGGGTGACCCCCCCCATAATGCACCATCCCTGGGGGGGGTTCCAGGCACCTGCAGGAACGGGGCTCCCCAGTTCCCACGCGGGGATGGCCGGGCTCCACGGGACTCCTACACGACACCCCAGAAGCAGGCGCGGGCACCGCCGGCCACGGTGCTGCACCCCCAAACCACCAGCCGCCGGCCAAAAACGCGGCCCCCGTCCGAGCAGAACATGGAGTTCCTCAACGTGCCCGACCAGGGGGTGGCCGGGTAGGTCCAGCACTTGCGTGCCCACCATCAGCCCCCGTCCTCCCCTCCCACTGCCGCGGGCCCTGGAGATGCTCTTCCCCCTCCAGCCAGCTCCAGGCAAAGTGGCTGTACTGGGAGGGGAGAGCAGGGTGGGGAGGGGGACGTGGGATGTTCCACACCCCCCGCCCTCCCTGGTTCTCACACCGTGTCCCCGGTCCCCAGCATGCAGCGGAGGCGAAGCGTGGGCCAGCGACCGCCCCCGGCCGGGCGCCCCAAGCCGCAGCCCAAGGTGGCCATGCCACGCTGCCGGGCGCTCTACCAGTACATCGGACAGGACGTGGACGAGCTCAGCTTCAACGTGGGGGACATCATCGACATCCTTCTGGAAGGTACCGCCGGGCTCCCGGCTCCTCGCGCTGCCCCGCAGCTGCCCCACGTTTCAACCCGGGCTCTTTTCCCCCCTTCCCAGATATTTCGGGCTGGTGGAAGGGCCGGCTGCACGGCAAGGAAGGGCTTTTCCCAGGGAACTACGTGCAGAAGATCTGAGCCAGGCGCAGCAGCCAAGGATGCGCCAGCGGGCGCCAGCCGGGGGGACGCAGCCCCGTGGATCCTCTCCCCGATGCTGGCATCAAGCAAGCCGGTGTCCCCAGCCCCTCACCGTCACCGGATCAGGCCCGTTCCTGCCCCTGGGCTGTGCTGGTGGCAGCCACCAACTTCTGCAGCTGCTTTGGACGGCGGAGCAGGGACAGGCTCTTTGCTGCTTGTTCGCACGGTGGTTGTGGAACTGCTGAGGTGACGCTGGGGCATGAATAGGATTATTGTGGGTAATTATAGCGGTGAAGTTACCGGTGGTGGCTTTGGGCTTCTGACCTTGATACCAGATGGTTCACGCATTGCAAACACAGCAAATCTGAGTCGGACTCAAAAACTGAGCCCAGAGTTTGTGTTCCCCGCTGATCCCCCCGAGATCCAGCCCGCAGCGCTGGCTGTCCCCATGATGAGGGACCCGCACCCACGCGTCCACACGTGGGGACGGGGGTGGACACACGTTGGAGCAGCCCCATTCCCTCCGCAACGAATCCTCCAGAGGACGCTGACCGCAAACCAGCTCCCCCAGACTCCGGCTCAGGTTCCTGCACATCCCAGCACCACTCCAGAGCACACGGCACGGCCGGCCAGGAGCCGTGGGGCAGCGGGGAGGCAAAGCCCGGGAATCGGGGCACAGCGGGTCCTGTGTGCCATCGCTGCTCCTGATTTCCTGCAGAAATCGCTGCAAGGACGACAGCCGACAGTCGTGGAGCTGCGGCTCCGTGTATTTTAGCATCGATCCGAGGCTGTGCTAGGGCCACGCTTGGCACAGACGGGCCGCACCCCGATGTCCCAGAGGATGCCGCGCTCCGCCGTGGCGAATAAAGAGCTGGGTCCCCCAGCATTGCAGGCAGCAGGGTCTCACCTGCGGGGTACCGGGGCCAGGACACAGGTTGGAGGGGTGTGGGGGGGCATGGGGGGGCTGAGTCCCACCTGGGGGTGCTCGAGGTTTGCAGCAGGGAGAGGGACGAACGGCGCCGACACATCGGGGCCCACCCCTGCCTGCCCCCCGCGGTGCTGGGGGCCCCTCAAATGCTCTGGCTGCAGAGATAAGCAGGGCTCGGGGGGGCCCCCCCCGCCGCT
>VXAL01000132.1:14542-38279 GCA_013399475.1 Chauna torquata
AAGCCGAACAAGTGAACAACCAAAGTTCACACTCCTCGCTTTTACATCCACTATTCCTCCTATTCAAAGTCTTCTGTGATACTATCTTGGCTTTATTCCAAGGATTTGAATGCATTCTCTTGCTAGTAAATTTTCTTCAGCAACATCCAAATTAAGCAAAGTGATCAAGTTTCTGTTGTATTTGTATATATATGTAGGTATATAATAATTCTAGTGGGAATAACATCTGGGCATAGGTGTAGCTGAATGCAGAATTTAGCTCTTCATGATTACTGTTATTGAATCAACTTGTGCACTGCACAGGAAATACCTAGCAGGAAAATCTTTCTTTATATTATGAGTAGTACTCCATATCTCTAGAGGTCAGTCCTAGCTAATACATGCAGCTGAAAATTCATAAACACATAATTTTATAAAATATTTAATTTTCAAAAAATGTATTACTGAAAGACCACAGATCAACATGCGTGCACAGCATGGGAGTACTTCATATGCCTTATGAGGATTTGATAACACCTACTGTATAGTAGATTTTGAATCATGCTCCAACCAATGCATGTCATATTTGAAGGCATCTTTAATTTCTGCTTTTCTCTTTCCCTTTTCCTCTCTGCACAACCTAAGTAAACTACTTACATACTTCCCTGTTACTGTTGTATCACAGTTCCACACTTGAATATAATTGTGTTCAAAATTTCATTGTGTTGTATGGAACTTTAATTATCCTTGTCTTAGAAATGAGGAACAGAGGGAAAAAAAATCCAGCTATATCCTTAAATGGGCATGTGTGTGGCATCTATCTGTCTCTCAGCATATCTGCACCATTGTATATAAATGGAGAGCAAAGACAAAAGGCCCTTATAGATCCCATGCCATTTATCCCTGATAATCTCAAAGAGGTTACATTCTGATTCTTATCTTTCAAAATTAAATGAACAGTATGAAGTATTTTAGTACCTGATTTCTAGAAAGGAATTGGATGGAAATAGAACATTTCAAGTTTATTAAATAAATTAATCTGATCATTACTTACTTTTTTAACGCTATGGCAAATAAACATAATTTTATCACACCAATTAGTGTATCATTTAAGGAGACATACTGAGTACAGGATTTATCCTTCAATTACAGATCAAGAAAAGAGTAAACATACTGCTAATCATTATTCTAATGTAATTATCAGCACACTGACATTCACAATGTACACTTCTCTGCACATTTATCTGACAAAAAAAGAGAGAAAAAAAAAAAAGGGACAAGTTCTATAACCTTCCCAAACAAGTAAGGTTTATGATGCAACACAAAGAATCCAGGGAGGCAAAAATACTTCAATCAGTAAGTGATAAAAATACTTTAATGTGTAAGTGATGCAAAAACATGCATCTAATTTTGTACTGCTTTTACAGATGCTCAGTTTTCTATTATATGTGAACAACAAATCACTGCTGAGACATCTCTTCATGTTAAGAGCATAAGCAGTTTTGGCAAAAACAGACAAAATTTGGTTTCTTACCATCCGAGAACATGAAATATTGAAAAATATCAGCAAAAATATTTAATAATAGATTTCTGAGGCAAACACCTGCCTAACACACAAGTTTATTCCACTGAAGTATTTCATGAGTCCCATTGTTATTTACCCAACTAACTATTGAAAATGTACTCATTCAAAACTATCCACAGATGAACACTCTTTCCAAAAAAAAAGTTAATACCAGAAAAGCTTTAGCAGTATTGGTTAGGATCAATGGTATTCTCTCAGAAGCTCTTCTTAGAGCAAACTTTATGTCTATCTAAAGCTGAAAGGAGAAAAAAGGGCATCTTTTTACTTAAATGAAGATCTTCCTAGAGAAATACCATAAAAACATCCTATGAAACAAGGCTTATGTTTGTTCAGCCTTCCTACATTTGCAGAATATACTGAGTTTATGGTAATTGCTCTAAAAATCTCAAGAGGCAAAGGCAGGCATTGCTGTCACAAATGGGAAGACAAAGCTGGCTACATATCTTTTAGAAGTTTAAAAAAACTTGGGTGAGTGTCCAAAGAAGAAATAGTTGCCAGCACTTAAGGTATTACCTCCCTTCACACCCTGTTTGCTGAGGTTACTACTCACAGCAATGACATAGCAGCAGAAAGGAATTTGTGTTGGGACATAAGCTGCTTCAATGTAAATTTAGGGCTTCAGACCATGGTTCATCATAAACTGATATTCCTAAGAACTAATCAATGTTTAGAACTAGTCATTTAGGACACCACAGCAAAATACAGGAAACCTAGAAGGTTTCTGAAGTGCCTGGATGACAACTTCCTGACACTGGTGATGGAGGAACCAACAAAGGGAGGCTCTCAGCTGGATGTGATACTTAAAAACAGGGAAAAACTGGTGGAGAATTGAATGCTGGGGACAGCCTCAGCTGCAACAACTATGACATGGGTGGAATTCAGGATCATGAGAGGAGGGAAAAGACAAATAGCAGGATCAGAAGCCTGCAGTGACAGCCGAATTTGGACTGCCAAGAGATCTACTTGGAACGGGATACAGCCCTGGTGAGAGGAGGGCTGGGTCCGGGAGACCTGCTTGATTTTCAAGGATCACCTTCTCCAAGCTCAAGAACAGTACATGCCGACAAACAGGGAATCAGGTGGGTGTTGCAGGAGGCCTGCATGGACGAACAAAAAACTCCTGATGAAGCTCAAATATGAAAAGGAAGCATACAAGAGGTGAAAGCAGGTGCAAGTGATCCAGGGCAAACGTAGAGATAGTCTGAGATAGTCCACCTGCAGTTGAATCTGGTGAGGGATGTGAGAGGCAGCAAGAAAAGCTCGTATAGGTATATTGGCAGTGAAAGGAAGACTAGGGAAAATGCGGGCCTCCTGCTGAATGGGTGGGGAGACGTGGTGACAAAGGACAGGGAAAATGCCACAGTACTCAAATGTTCACATTGTTCCACTCATAAGATAGGCCATCAGGAAACCCAGGGCCCTCAGACCAGAGGGGAAGCCTGGAACAAGGAGAACCTACCCTCAGTGGAGAAGAATTAGTTAGGGAATGTTTAAACATCCTGGGAATAGACAAGTCTCCGTGATTCTCTGATTACTTTCAGGTATGCAGAATGTATACACGGACTACTACAGCATATAATACATTTTCTTTTTTTCTCTTTCCAACAAAGCTGACGAACTTTCATGCTGACAATGCAAGAGGAAAGCAAAGCCACCCACTCCAATCTGCAAAAACAAGCTAACCCCTGAAAGAGCACAGCCTTTTTTGATCCAGGCAATTTTTACAAGTTGGGTTATCCACAGAACGTATAACATCGCAAATGGGATTATGTGAAGTAAAATGCTACCACTGGGAATATTGTGTCAATTGGCATGGCAGAAATAATTTGGAAAAAACAAAAACAAAAACAAAACACAACAGTTTGATGAAATTCCATGCTTTTCCAACTTACAAATTCCCTCAAAATAGATTGCAATTTTCAGGTTACCCAGTTTACAAAATGATGTACCAAGTCATTTCTGTAAAGCACCATTGGACTAGAGTTCGTTCAGGAGCAGTTCATGGTCAGCATTTATATTCATAACATGAACTGTGTATGTGGTAGCTACAAAACATATTAAAATTTCTTATTGGAAATGTTCCATGTTAAATTAAGTCGTTACTTTTATTTTTACTGTAAATAAATAAACTAAGTACATGCTGTTTCTTACTAACACAGACATAGAGATCTGTCTCTTTTCATTTTTGAGTAGGCATGAAAGTAACTATGTTCTTTAAGAACATCATTGGACACTTCTGTAACACTGTGTAAGTTGGTTCAGTATCTACTGAAAAAGGGGTCTGAGATGAAGGCAAGCCTTCCATTTCTTCTAATTTTAATTTTCTTTAGGAAGAGATTTAAAGAAATGAAAAATTAATTTCTGCAGAATGATAAGGCAATTCAAATGTAAGAATTCCAGTCAGGTCTTGCAGACCAGATGGCTTTTAATTTTCTGGCAATGATGTTAATTGGAAGTCGGGATGTAAACTTCTTTTTTAATTAACTTTAAGCAACAAATTTTTTTTAATCATATAAACAACTGCACACTGGAAGCATCTCGACATCAGTATTACATTGTATAGTACACATTAGCAAGGACAAGTAAAACTATAAACAACAATAATCTTAAGTAAAGTTGTAGGCCATTAGCAACTGCCTTGAAGACCCTAAAAAGTCTCAGTTCCCTATTATAAAACATGTTGATGACGGTTTTAGAACTTTCTCTTTTTGGTACGTACACTCTTAACAGAGTATATACAGACATACTCAATTGTATTACCAAGTTAGTGATTTCACTATTCCTCTTTTCAAACGGAAGAAAAACTAGAGGATCTGTGTTGCAGGAAGAATGATATTATAATACCAAATTAGGAATTAATTACGGGAGAAAGAAAACTAGGAGTGTATGTCTTGAACTAGGAATAGATTTTCACCTTTGCCATGACTGTCATCATCCCAGAGATTATTAACCAAAAGAAAGAAACTGAATAAATGACATGTAGCTTTGCCTTGCTCCATGGTTTTTTTTTTTTTGAGATTGGGAAAAAGAGACAACTTCTGGACTGCCTTCTTCGACTGCCTTTTCTGACAAATTTTGCACATCATTACAGTAATGAACATAATAATGACTATATTGTGATAATGAATGTATTTGGACCAAATATTTGTCTGCAAAAATCATCAGTATCAGTTGAACATGTACTCAATTTTTCCTTAGTTTATTTTGAAACAGGCCTGATTTTTTTTTGTCTCCTGGGTGATTATTTTATATATTTGCCAGAGCACTACAAAGAACTCCACATTTCTGATCAGCCCTAAAGTAAACACCAAGTACCCAACGATACAAAGAAGCCAATGTTTTTGTGGGCTTGAATAGGTACCATATTTCCTCCATCATGAGCATTTTCAATGCACATTATCTTAAAGAAAACATGAAAATATGCCAGAAGAAGCATTTAAAACTGAAAATCAAAAATGCATGTATATGTTGCTTGTTGCAAATAGAAACATAAGAGGAAAGCATCATTAAACACTATGTTAACCTCTTTTATTTTTCCCCTGGGGCATCCCAGTATCTCCAGTTTACTTTCATACTGGGGTTTCTTATGACTTTGCCAGTAAGTCAGTGTTCAAATTAAAAAAAAAAAGGGACATATTGCCTCTTTATAAAGGTGTCTCTAGTTCTGTGCACATCCTTTCTCTCATCCCTTCTCTACACAACAATTTTCAAACTTCTTGACTAGTATGAACAACACATGACTAGAGTATAGGTACTTGAAATACACATTTTCTACATTTTTGTGAAAACATCTGAATAGAGATGAAACCTTTGGTGAGTGTCCTCACCTCAGACACTCACCTCAGAAAACTGCATACAGAAACCATATTTTATAAGGCAGAGACCTTTAAATTATCAAGCCTAAATAAATAAAGAAAAATCAAGCCCATAGGTACTTAAAAGGCAAATCAATTACAGAAGCAAAAGTACAAAACCAGATTTCAGAAGTTTCAACAGGAACCTCATGAAGTTCAATATATGTGGGTGTATCTCAGACCTAACTCCAAACACACAACAGGCTGCAGGAACACAGCCAGCAGTCAGGCGAAATGACTGTTTTGCTCTTCTCAGCACTTATTTAAATGCAGCAAGGGATAAAGTGGTTGGGTAAAGTGAAAAATTCTTTCTTGTGAGCATGGTCCAGCACTGGAAAAGGCTGTGAAAGAAGGCTGTGGATTCTTCAAAGTTCTGAACTTCAGAACTCATTGAGATATCCAATCAGGCTAGAAATACCTATTATTTCTGATTTCAGTTTATTCTGAAAATCTTAATTAATCTCTTAATTAAATGTTCATATTTGAATTTCTAATCTCAGATGAAGCTGTAAAATAAAAAGATATTTTCACTTGGCATAGGCAAGGTTTTTCCATGTTATCCCTATTTCATGTCAAATCATTCATTACTGGTAGTCAATGTATCATAACAGCTTCTCCTCCAAGTCGTGCTTTGGAAGATGAGCCCAGTCTGAAGCTTAGACTTTAAAAGTATTTTATGTTCTGAAGATTCTGATTTCCAAATCTCAAAATTGTGCTTGGTTTTTCTCACTGT
This sequence comes from Chauna torquata, assembly GCA_013399475.1. Taxonomy (NCBI): domain Eukaryota; kingdom Metazoa; phylum Chordata; class Aves; order Anseriformes; family Anhimidae; genus Chauna; species Chauna torquata. The sequence goes on from VXAL01000132.1 coordinate 20,694, forward strand.
AGGTAGAAAAACCCAAAATCAACTACCTTCAATTATTAGAAACATTTATGTTTGCTTCTGGATCTCAATCACATAGGTCAGCTCCACACTTATTTAAATGGTGCTCTTTAGATGTCCTGTTTTGGAGCTGCTGTTAACAGGGTAATCAAGTGTTTCAATCAAGTTTTTCTTTAGTAAGTCGTTAGCACTGGAAGAGAATTACACATTATTTGTCTAGGAAAGAACTTTTATGACTAAATAATGAATTGGTAGTTATAATCTTTTTCACCTCGCTGAATGTTCAGAGCTGGGGTCATTAAATTGAACAACAGTAGAGCTTTCAGCGACGCTTCTGGTAAAATCATTATTACAGCTGTCAGCCACGTACATGTGATTCTTGAGGCCAAATTGGTGAAAAATGCTAATAGCATACTGTAGAAGTGCTCTGTGTCTATATCTCTTTGAACCAGCAATTGTTCAGAAGGGCTGCATGGAGATCTGTTTGATAGTCATCCATGATGGTTTCAATGTAATGGACTTCAGAGGTAGGATCATGCCAAAATACTTCACATTATAATATTGATACTCTAATAGGTCTCTGTGCCATGACATCTTAACAATCTTAATGGCTATTTTTCCTTTACTCATTTACTGGATCTCTGACATTGTCTTAGGTTCCATTCTCTTGGAAAATCGCAAGCCCAACAACAGGATATTGGAGATTTCTCCGTATTAATGTCTAGAGTCAATTTAATCTTATTTATGAGTTAATGTTTCAGTTACTGTCCCTATCATCACTTCTTAGTGCAATGCAACTCACTTAATATTGCCCTTCTTCACAATCAGATAAAAAATTTGCCTGAATACTGCTGCAGTCAGTATTCATAAGGCAACTAACTACAAAATGTATTATCCCAACTTTTTTCTTCTTTTTCTCATCAAATACCAGGTCTTCAGTGGTGTGATCCTATATATATATAATATATATATAATCCTATATTATTACTAGCATATTATTCTAGTCAACTGGCAACAAAGGCATTGATTGAACCTTGCAAACTCAGTTCTGTGATAATAATAGAATTATATTTTATAGCACTCTATTTCTCTGTGCAGAACTCTCTTTAATACTAGTATTTTATAGCAATAGTTAAAAATTGTAATACGCTTTCATGACTTCTTTCCTAACTCATGTTTTTATTTATCATCACTGATTTTCTGCTTCAATCTGTACTCCTTATAGGGTTTGTGACTCAGATCAAATACGTTTTTCTTTTTCTTTCTTTTTTTTTTTTTCCTGAAATATTTCATTTCAAAATTATTTTGAATGCAGCTTAGTTAAAGTATATTGTATTAAATCCACATTTCCCTTAGTGGTACTATAAGCAAGAGTATTTTTATTTTGTAGGATTGCCTCAAAATAGACATCTGAAGAAAAAAGTTAACTGATTATCCTTTCAGGATAGTGACATACTGGCAAGAATATCAAACTAATTGAAGTCTACTTGTGTAGAAAAGTTTTCTAGCACTTAAAATAATGAGGGTAAGAAAGGATGAATTATTAAAGATCCTTTTTAAAGGTCTGCAGTCTTGTACAGACCTGCCCAACTGTCAGGCAAAATATTTCAAATAGGTTTGCAAATCACTATTTCAGCTTCTGACTGTTGCCTAACTGAAAAACATACAGAACATAAAAATGACACATTTTGTATGTTTTAAAAATGTCTGTGTTTGTAACAGAATATTAAAACAAAAAGTGAAAAAAATTCAAGGATTTTTCCCAGGTCAGTTTCATGCTTTTTCTCTTGGATTCTCACGTAAAAGGAGCAACAGAAGGATTAGCAGTCCACTGAAAAGATAGCTTATTTGATTCTCGGCATCAGTGAAATAAACAATGGCATGGTCACTCTCTCTGTGTATGCTGCATAAGCAGAAAAAGGACCAATAAAGGAGCAAAATTTCTGAGCATTTCAGGTAGTTTATTTTTCTTTACTGGACTACAGAAACCTCCATTTGACTTTTATGATGTTTTATTTCCTTAGGAATGCTCCACTGTGTTTTTGGTTACCATTCTTCATCCTCTGGGTTTCCCAGCTACATGTCTGTTTATGGCTCTCCTTCCATTGGCTGAAAGGCTTTCTGATAGAGGTGGAACTACCAACAATATCTCTTGATGATGCTCCTCCTCCACAGATCTCAATCCATTGTTTCTTCTGATCTTCCTTTTCTTCTTTCAGTTTGGCCTTTCAAAAATTTTCTTATTAAATCATCCACTCATCTTCCGTTATATATATCCCACTAAATATTATTATTGTAGGACAGCTGATGATCCAGGTCAAAGTCAGTGGTGCAGGCACAATGTATGCATCTTGCTTCCACCCTGCTCTTAAGAATAGAGTTCTCTTAGGTAAACTGGTGCACAAACTGTGGTACCAACCTTGATTTCATTTGATTTTCCTTTACAGAAAGCTCCACGTTTGTGCAAGGAGAAGAGTCTTTAGCAGGACACTAGTCACTGTAAGTCTGCCCACAAAGGTCTCTTCTCAAAAGTGGTCATATGGGAACTGTGCCAGGAAACAAAAAGACTTCACAGTCTCATTCCAGACTAAATCAGATGAAATTATGAAAATAAAGTCAGATAGGTTAATCCACTCTTTTGATGATACTGTCCATATGCAAGATTTAGCAGTCATGCAGAGAAATGCAATCTCTCCATCCATGGTACTAGCATCACTTCAATAAAACAAATACTTCAGTTCCAATAAGGTAGTCATCATTCTTAAAAGCATACAGCAACCACTAGTGACTCATCAGTCTCTCGATAGCAGCATTCCTGTATAAATACTGTACAGGTTATTTCAGCTCTGTCTACATAATATTAACAGCAGCGTCCTACTTTTGTAGGTAATAGCAAATGTAGTCATTTTTCATTTATACAATTCTATGATATCTAATAGAGAGGAAGACACAACAGATGTACTTGTAACACACAATATGCATTTTTTGATGTCTACTGTGTTGTGTAGCGTGTGGATTCCTCTGACTCGGGGATCTAAATAATATTAAAAAGGCATACATACACATACCTATGACAAACACAGATGCAATAACCACAAAAATTGCTTTTAAAATCAACTAAACATTAGAAGCAAAAGTTCACTATTCTGGAGTATATTTCCTTCATTTACATTTTGCTTTTTCAGAAACACCTGTGCTGCTTTCCAGAACACTATAATTCCATTCGACATTTCGTAGCTCTGCAATTCCTAGTTTTACTCTTTACATTATCCTTCCCTCAAATACAGACATCTTCAATTTACAAGGAAACCTAAAGAAAACAAAACAAGATGCCTTGGCTGGATCCATGCTAGGGAATTGGAGCAAAAAGTCTCTTTATTTGGTAGTTCTCTGAGAGTATCAGGTGTTACTAAACTTATCCTAACAATCTCCAGTCACATAGAATGTGTTAGTAAAAGAAATAAGTTACTGAACTGATCTGTGGAAACATTACAGATTACCTTTATAGTCGTGATGCAGAAGAAAGTTCATTCCCTCACCTTCTCATCTGTCCCAGGTATTAAGGGCTATTTTGAACTGCTTTCCAGCACAAGACAGAAAAGCTTAAGTCCCTCAGGCTTCATCAAGCATGAAAACAGCATTCCAGTGCAAGCCCTGCCATTTTGGACTACCACTGAATAACTTAAAATGATCATGAAATCTCTTTAAAATGCTGCTCAGAAATAGTTTAGAAACTAACAACTGTTCAAATACCACTTTATTTAAAGAAAATTCCTTCCACAATTTGTTGAATTTTAAAAGATTTTAATTGTATTGTATTCTTTCAAATGACATATATTGACAATCATTCCCTATCTTGTTCTTGATATTTCAGTATACATGAATATGGTAAAAACAAATCTTACTCTCCACAGACCTTGCAGTCCGTTACATACTGTAATATTTTCTGCATTTTCTGTATTTCTTTTATAAGTTCCTAGGACAAGAACGTCTCATTTCTCAAGGTAGAACTTGCCCAAATATCAGTGATGCAACAGTTGAATAACAGGGCTATGCCACAGGTGGGACCTCCAGGAAAAATTTGTCTATATCAGGAGAATCCATCCTGGGATGTTTCTGGGCCTGCCTGACTGGTTTTTTGCCTTCTCCTTCTCCCTCCCGCTGTGCCAGGGGGCAATAGATCCACCCATGTTTTACCCTCTAATATTCTGCTAATGGACTGAAGGGTTTTTAGAGCAGATATTGGATGAGTCACTGTCTTCTAACACTGAGTTGGTTTTCTTCTGCTTTGTTTCAGAGAGCATAGTGGTAACCTTATTAACTACATTGTGCTTTCATTATAAAGCTTCCTATTTACTCCACTCATTCCACCCATGTCTGCTGGGTATTATATCATGCAGTAAGGCCTAGCTGCAGTGTCCTCCTGCAGAGCATTGAGGCACCATGCTCTGAGCCAGCAGTTGAGATACCAAGAGGAGGTAGTAGGCCATACTCATCCTGCACTGCTTGTTCTCTCCCCTCTTCATCCAGTGGCACTTCACGCATTGATTGGTCTCCTAACCAACTGCTAGAGCAAAGCCTAATTATCACTTCTATCGTGGAAAATGATCATGTGCCTTAAGAGACAACGAAAACATCCAGGTACAATTATGCACAGGGAGTTCAGATCACCTGAAATGGACTAAGCAGTGAGACAGAGATACACACCCTAGCCCCCCATCCACAGTCCCAGAAAGAAGGTTTTCCTTAAACAACTGAATAGTAACATCATACTTGTGAAGTTGTAACACACAAAGAAGTATCAATTCCATGGAAGATATTAAAGGTGTGCCTGCCACTAAAATTACACCATCAATCATGCATGCAAATAAATAAAAAATAAAAACATTTTCAAATAAAAGAGTTTAGTACTAATGTCAAGAACGCAGCACTTGTCAAGAACTCTTTCAGGTGATGCCCTTACATTGTAACCAGATACCCTTTAATGGGTCTCAGAAATACAGAAAATAAGCAAATGAAAACAGAAAAAAATGAAGTTGGAAAATACCTCTGCAGGCTATCTAGTTTGACATACTTTTTCAAGCAGTGCTGGCTTCAAAGCTGGGTCTAGTTGTTCAGGTGGAATTTTGGCACAGTCTGTCTTTTGAGAACCCACAACCTCCTTGCACAGCCTTTTCCAGTGCTGGACCATGCTTACAAGGAATAATTTTTCCCTTTGCCCAACCACTTTATCCCTTGCTGCAATTTATGATTGCTGCCTCTTGACCTTTCACTGTGCACCTCTGAGAAGACTCTGTCTCTTTCATCTCTACAACTGTGGTGGTTTTACCCAGCTAAACAGCCGACCTCCACCATAACCGCTCGCTCACTCCCCCTCCTCAAAGAAACAGGGGGAGAAAATATGATGGACCAGGGCTTAAGGGTTGAGATAAGGACAAGCAGGTTACTCACTAATTATCGTCACAGGCAAAACAGACTCAACATAGGGAGATTAGTATAATTTATTACTATAACTAGCGAACTAGAGCAGTGAGAAACTAAAAGCAAACTAAAAACACCTTCCCCCATCCACCCTCTTCTACCTCCTCCCCCCGAGCGGCGCAGGGGAACGGGGAATGGGGGCTGCGGTCAGCCCGTATCGCTTCGTCTCTGCCGCTCCTTCATGGTCACTCTCTGTTCCCCTGCTCCAACGTGGGGTCCCTCCCACGGGACGCCGTCCTTCCCGAACGGGTCCTGCGTGGGCTTCCCACAGGCTGCAGCTCTTCAAGAGCTGCTCCAATATGGGTCCGTACCACGGGGTCCATCCTTCAAGAGCAAACTGCTCCAGCACGGGTCCCCCACGGGTGGCAGCTCCCACCAGATCACCTGCTCCTGCGGGGGCTCTCCATGGGCTGCAGCCTCCTTCAGGCCACATCCACCTGCTCCAACCGTGGTCTCCTCCATGGGCTGCAGCATGGAGATCTGCTCCGTGTGGTACCCCATGGGCTGCAGGGGGACAGCCTGCTCCACCATGGTCCTCACCACGGGCCACAGGGGAACTTCTGCTCCGGCGCCTGGAGCACCTCCTGCCCTCCTTCTTCACTGACCTTGGTGTCTGCAGGGCTGTTCCTCACCCATCTCTCCCAGCTGCTGTTGCACAGCAGTTTTTTCCCCTTCTTAAATATGCTCTCACAGAGGTGCAAACAACATTGCTCATTGGTTCAGCTCTGGCCAGCGGCGGGTCCCTTTTGGAGCCAGCTGTAGCTGGCTCTGATTTGACATGGGGCAGCTTCTGGAATCTTCTCACAGAAGCCACCCCTGTGGCCCCCCTGCCACCAAACCTTTACCACATAAACCCAATACAACAACCACTTGTTAGTTCATGGAGTACTGAAATTATCTCCCCCCATGCCTGAACCTTCTCTTCTCCAGGCCAAACCAAACCACGTCCCTCAGACTCTCCTTTAAATGTCATTTGCTCCAGTCCCCTGACCACACTGGTGGCTTTTCACCTGCTGAACTCTCTCCAATTTGTCCTCATCCTTCTTGTACTGGGAAGGCTCAAAGCTGGATCCAGCATATTTCAAACCCTGCCAAGTTCAAATAAAAGTTGAATATAATTCCCTGTTTTTATCATATATTTATCCCAATGTCTTAACAAGACAATGTTAAAACAGCTTTTCTAGATTTCATATAACAGCAAAAAATGTACCAGCAGTTCCAAATGCTTAAGCACTCTTTGATCTCAGTAATAGATACATGAAACCAAAGTTTAGTGACCATGACCTATTAAATTCCCTAAAACTAAACTCAAAGTATTACATTATCCTGGGTTATAACCTTGAAATACTATGATCTGACAATGGTGGTATGAATTTAACACTAGGTATTTCTTTGCACCTGTGCTTAAACAATCATGTGCCTACTGGCACATTGAGATGAACAGTCATAGATCACACAGAAATATGAAACGGAGAGTTAGCCAATGCCTAGATATCAAATAAGTCTGAAGCAAAAAACAACCTGCAAATAGGCAACTAAAGGTGTTTCTTAAAAAAAAAAAATCTTGAAAGCTTTGCACCAGGGTATTCAGGTTGAATTAAAACTAATTTTTTTTTTTTAAGGAAAAAAACCATACAGTCATCAAAAGTGAATTTTTGACTTGCAGTCAGTAAACTGCAGAAATTCCACTGTAATATCTGCTTGTAAAGATTTCTTAGCGCTTCTGTCTAGCTTTATATTTCCTAATCTATTACTCTAACAATCTCAGTGGCAAAATGTTAACTGTGTTAAAGGGACACTTCTGTGAGCCAAACCATAAATACTACAGGTCTTGTACCCAATTACGTCTGTTTCCTTTCCTCCTCTTATTTCTTTCTCTCATTTATTGTCTTATGATAAAATTACATTATAAACTCTTTAAGATTGTGTTGGTTTGTTTACGGTCATTCTGCTAAGTAGCCAGCACACATTTCAGATGAACCACAAATACAAAATGCATAGTAGTTAACATGAGTATTTTTGTTTGTTTTGAAGTCTAGTCTAACGATTCTATTAAGTACTAGTAATGGCACTGAAGAAAAGCACTGGTGGTTGGAAATATACAACCTGGATCATTCCCTGACTTCATCTATGTATGTGTAATATCACTAAATCAATATGCCATTATGCAAATTCTTGATTATTGGCACAACTGAAATTAGTAACTGTGAAGAACAAGGGACGGATTCTGACCTCAGGTACTAGGTTTACGTGGTAAGGGTTTGGTAGCAGAGTGGTCACAGGGGTGCCTTCTGTGAGATGATTTCAGAAGCTGCCCCATGTCAGAGAAGAGCCAGCTCCAGCCAGCTCCAAAAGGGACCTGCTGCTGGCCAGAGCTGAACCAATGAGCAATGTTGTTTGCACCTCTGTGAGAGCATATTTAAGAAAGGGAAAAAACTGCTGTGCAACAGCAGCTGGGAGAGATGCGTGAGGAACAGCCCTGCAGACACCAAGGTCAGTGAAGAAGGAGGGCAGGAGGTGCTCCAGGCACCGGAGCAGAAGTTCCCCTGTGGCCCGTGGTGAGGACCATGGTGGAGCAGGCTGTCCCCCTGCAGCCCATGGGGTACCACACGGAGCAGATCTCCATGCTGCAGCCCCTGGAGAGGAGCCCACGCAGGAGCAGGTGATCTGGTGGGAGCTGCCACCCGTGGGGGACCCATGCTGGAGCAGTTTGCTCCTGAAGGATGGACCCCGTGGTACGGACCCATATTGGAGCAGCTCTTGAAGAGCTGCAGCCTGTGGGAAGCCCACGCAGGACCTGTTTGGGAAGGACGGCATCCCATGTGAGGGACCCCACACTGGAGCAGGGGCAGAGAGTGGCCATGAAGGAGCGGCGGAGACGAAGCGATATGGGCTGAGCGCAGCCTCCATTCCCCATTCCCCTGCACTGCTCGGGGGGAGGAGGTAGAAGAGGGTGGATGGAGGGAAGGTGTCTGTAGTTTGCTTTCAGTTTCTCACTGTTCTAATCTGATAGTGATAGTAATAAATTACATTAATCTCCCTATGCTGAGTCTGTTTTGCCCGTGATGGTAATGGGTGAGCAGTCTCCTTGTCCTGACCTCAACCCTTGAGCGTTTGTCCATCGTATTTTCTCCCCCTGTTCCTTTGAGGAGAGGGAGTGAGAGAGCGGTTGTGGTGGAGTTCGGCTGCTCAGCAGGGTAAAACCACCACACCTCAGAACAAGAACTCTAAAGTTGTAGGAAATTATAATGATATGAAACCAGGGAGTGCATAATCTGTTTCACTAAGTTTGGAAAAGGATTTCATAAAGGATCAGAAGAAACCACCTAACATTCATTATCAAAAATGTTCTTTCATATCAAGAATGGTTCACATTGACATATATGCTATGTCATTCTACTCATGTTTAAATGAAAACCTGGTAACTGAAAATGTAGATTCTTCTCATCAGACACCATTTAAATGTGCAACAAGTAAGAAATCAAGACTCAGAGTTGCATTCTGTGTTGAATTTGAATACAATGCCAAAAGTTTCAGACAATAAACTATTTATAGCACTAGTATGCTTTGATATATCCCACATTTTTCCAATTTTCCACATTTTCCTTAAAAGAGAGTATAGCCCCCCCAAATAGCTGCTGCAGCCAAAGCAATAGTATTGCAGTGCAACATGGTGCTCTGACCCAGTGAATACCAGATGCTCCTGTCAAGCAGGAAATTTGCAGTTAGAGCAGCAACAGCCATACTGCCCCTTTTATTCTTTCTAGCAAGAAGAGGAGGAAGACCATCAGAATCTGCCATAACACATCTTGGCTTAGCACTATTTAATGATGGCTTGAGAAACAACGAAGGTGGAGAGCAGCTCATATTTGAGATAAGGAAACTGAAAAAGGAAGTAAAATGATTAAAACAAAATGGTATTGATGCTTGCATTTTTATGGCTGTTTGGAAAGAAAAGTCAGAAGAAGGCTTCACGAAGACATTAACTAAATTTTTAGCTAAATTCTGGTGGTACTCCACCTGAGGAATCAGTGGAAAATCATATTTCCAAAGCTGAACTGTAGGTCCTGATAAATTATTTACCAGTTTGCAAAGATTAGGCCCAACAAGCAAATTAAGCAGTTCCCACATCTCTGGCTATAGGAACCTAAGATTCAGATCTTCAACAGGTGCTGTGTAACAGTAACGAATGATGCACATCCTTTAATGTCCTCCCACTGAAGCCAATGGCGAAGGTCCCCTCTCCATTCAACCTAGTCAGGATTTTAACCAAATACTAATCCTAAATTAATTGCTTCTATAAAACAGAAATTAATTGAACTCATCTGATGTTTGGAAGGCAGAAGGCCAAAGATAGCAGAAACAAATTCCCAGCAGTTTTTCAGTCCCTGTATCTGTTTGCCAGGAAGAGCAGTACATGAGTGATTAGACTGGCATGTCCTTTTAAAACCTTGCTGCAATTATTTATCTAAAGAGGGACACGCCAGCATACGGAGTCAGTGTTCATGAACACTTCAGGGACCTTATCAACAGAAAGTTTCATTTATAGTCATGCACTACATTATAAATAACAGTCATAAGTCTTACTTTGAATCACTTAGAGGATTTCCTGCCAATATTAAAAATGGCCATAGCTTCTCTGAATGTGACATATCACATTCCAAAGAGGATTTCCCCACCAAAAAGGTACAACAATCTATATATATTTATGATTTCATCTTATGAATTAATTCTGCTGGTTAACGACTACAATAATATACTAGAATAATTTAAAGATACTCAAGATTTTCACTGCAATATTCCATGCTATGGGGATTTGCAGTATAACATTCCAAGGACAGTCTTCAGCCTACTGCAAGCATTTCACCAACGAGTTTAATTTTCTTTTTGATTTCATAATGTTCAAGACAGATAGTTCTTCATGAGAATGGAGTCCATTTCCAGTAGGCACACAAATCTTTTAAATATTCTATGACTTGATTTTGTTACTTAGTATTCTTACCACTAGATAAACACTCTTAATCAAAAGTTCTATGTCTTTAGCACACTGTAGACAATGCATATTGTGTTAACAATTCCAAACCTAGTTTAGCACAACAATTGTCTACAAATGTATTCTGTTCTCATATTCTGAACAGCATTAGCTTTGAAATTCAGCACTTTAGAACAAAGGTGTTTATTCCTACCTGCAGGAGCCTGCCATGTGACTAGAATCTAGTTTTATATTACATTCCATATATTCAAAGTCTAGAGCTACACTTATTGTAAGAAAATAAAAAGCAGAAGTTGATTTTAAAAGGACAGTTAAATAAACTTCTGCTAATCCAGATTAGGCTGTTCCTATTACTTTCATAAACTAGAACTTGAATACTGTCATGGAAAAATACTATGCCTCAGAAAATGATTCTCAGTGAAAAGTTCCTAATCCAGTCATGATCACCTGTAAAAATAATAAAAACAAGGCATCTATAAATCAACTGCCAAGAATTATATTAAAGAAAGGATTACAGCTGAGATCAGAATGAATTTGAATACAAGGACCTTGGAGACATGCTGAAGTATCTCCTCTCTAGAATACACAGACCTGTCTGTTGGAATTGCCAGAGAAGAGTCTGAATAGAAGTTTTGATTTAAAAAATAAGAAGGAATGAAACAAAAGAGATGTTTCTCCAAGGCAGTATTATCATTTTAAAATGTGCATGTTTTATATTTAATATATTACTAACGTTGAGCAAGGAATTTATTTATTTGACTTCTTACAGCACAGTCACACAGTTTCATATATCTGTCTTCTCTGAACACTTCTCTTTCCGCATAACTGATCATTTATAGACTGGGGACTTAATTTTGAATTATTTTATATTACTCTCCTTCTGGTCCTTTTAGTCCTTTAGTCAGATTGCAAGAAATACAACTAGATGGAAATCAATGGAAAATTTAAGATAGGTCAACCATGAGAGAAGAATCAGGTTAAATAAATCTACAGATACAATACAAAGACACTAAAATAAAAAACAGAAACAGTTGATATCTTGAGAAAATTATTCTAGAAAATAACCACTTAAGCTTTTCTAAATGGAAATCATGCCACGCAAATTCACTGAAAGCCTTTGAAAGAGGGTCATGCAGTTCTGATTTAGTTAATAAGTTGCTTGGTCTCACAGAAGATTTTCTGCCAAGGCTTGTGAAAAAACTAGGAAGATAATGAAATAACAAAAGGTCTTTGCATAAATAAGCAATTATTTAAAAGACAAAAAAGGCAGGGACTGGGAGAATGATCAGGTTCAAGACCATCTAAGCAGCCTGAATGTGCAGAAGTCCATGGGACCTGATGAGATGTATCTGAGGGTCCTGAAGGAACTGGCAGATGAAGTTGTTAGGCAACTATCCATCATATAGGAGTGATATATGTCCAGTGAAGTTCCCAGGGACTGAAACCCCCATCCAACTTGGCCTTGAACACCTCCAGGGATGGGGCATCCACAACTTCTCTGCGCAGCCTGTTCCATTGCCTCACACATTCCATTGTTACTGTAACAACTCAAGAGACTGTGGAGTTAAAACTCCATGGAAACATATCCTCACTGCTCAGTAATGGTTGAAAAACAAAACAAAACAAAACAAAACAAAACACAGATGTTTGACATTATTAGGAAAGGAATAGAAAATGAAACAGAGCACAACATTATACCACTGTATAAATAAGTGCTTCAGGTACATTTTGAAGCATGGCATGTAGTTCTGGCCTATCCTCATTTCAAAAAGAACTTTATAGAAATCATAGAGGTTAGAGATGGGTAACAAGGATGATTCAAGGTACAGAAGAGCTTCTTCGCAAAGAGCTGGTAAATAAAATCATCATCATCATCATATCCATAAGCAGCATAAAGAGAGAGACTGATCCAAGAATCACTTGAGCTTGTGAGGAACCCTGGGTGGTGTCTAGTCCCTTCAAAGAGGGATCAATACTGTATTCAGAACAGCATGCTCAGAGCTTTGTCCAGCTAGGCATTGTTGGATCATCCAGTTGGGTCATCCTCCAAGGCTGAAGACCACACAGTCTCTCTGCGCAACATGCCAATGCTAAGTTACCCTCAGTGAAAAATCATTTCCTGATATCTAGTTAAAACCTCCACTCTTCCACTGAAAGTCATTCAACTGGCTCATCTTTATCAATATCTTCAGTCTCCAAAACAAAAAAAGAAATTAGTGGAAGGGTCTTCAGATGAAGATGGCAGGATTAAGTTCAAAACAGGCAAAGGAAAAACAGTCTACATACAGTTGGTTGAGTTGTGGAACTCTTGCCAAGATTCTTACAGTTTATGAAAGTTTATACATGTTCAAGGAGAGACTTGGCACGTTCATTCATATCCATGGAAGCTTCTTAATGAATGCTTAGGAGATATAGTATTTGGCTAAATGAACCCTCATTTTCATCTGGCACAGCTGTTCTTACATTAATGGTCTTATAACTAACAGTTTCTGGTAACCCATACCCACCATTGGTTGGAACTGTAGAAAACCATTTTTTTCTGTTGAATTTTTCTCCTTTCTAATTCTGCATGATGATAGCACATTTTACTATGTGGAGCTTGTTTACGTAGTGTGTATCAAACAAAGTTCTTCATTTTTAAACATTATGATTCTACAATCTACCTCTCATAAACCCACCTACACTGTCTGACTAGAGACCCAAAGCATCAGCTGTCTGTCTCTATCAGACATTAGATGTACAGCAGGCAAGTGAGGATTTGTCAAAAATACCATCAAGACTCACAAGGCATTACCAATAATAGTTCTGATGGGCAAGAAACCTCTTTCATGAGTGCTAGCCTTCATGCTGTTATGAAAGCTGAATTTAGTGCTCTTGAACATTATGGATAAATGTTACTTGCTACATACAGACAAAGTGCTCCTAAAATCTCCCCCAAGCACGTTCACCAGTGCACTTCGTGACTATCTCCAGCAGTATATCACTCATTTGGTACTAAAACTCTCCTGAGTATATTTTGCTGATCATTAAAAATTGTCTCAAATGTCATGTTTCACACTTCGCATCAGCTGACTCCAGAGTCTAAACTCATGTAATTTAAGTCATTGCACTTGGGAAAGGGGAGGGAATAAAGATAAATCCCTCAAACAAACAAAAACAGAACAAAGCCCCCAAAACCAAGACCACAATTCTCCTCTGTCTCAGAAAAATGTTGCTATTTGTATGGCTTATGAACAAGAAACAGACATTGAAGCTAAAAGCTGCAAGTTAAAATATTTTAACATCAAAACTCAAGTGCCAGAATGAGAGTGTACTGTAATTGTCTCATGATGGACGTCTGGTTTTATGATGGATGCCATTAATTTTGTCATTTTATTTTAGATAATAAATCCTGAAGACCTAATTGAATATGAAAAACGAAGCAAATAATAGTACCAACAAGGAAAGAAAATCTGGAGGAATATTTGTAACTAGGGAGAAAGACTATATTTTGTAGAGTCCATGAATTCTACAGAACTGCCCACAGCTGATTATGTTTACTGAGCTAGCCGTTGACATTTTGAGTTTTAGGACCATAAAAAGCTAGATGAATTCATTTCAAATTAGGATGTGATTATCCTTCCCACAGTATGTTTTATTTTTATCAACTGAAAATAAAAACAAAAGTTGCTGACCCAAGATGTAGTTCAAAGACGGGAACATACTGAACTTGTGCAGAAAAGGGAGGTTCAAAGATAAATAAGAAAAAAAAGAATAAAATGACTCAGGCCAGAGCCAAAAGCTATAATGTGTCTGTTTTGTTATTTTTAATACTGAGTGGTGAAAAAAGCTGAATAGTTCAAGTTGTGAACAAAGTCAGCCTTCAGTAGACAGACACATGAGAAACCTGCCAGAGGTAAAAAAACACACTAAAAAATAAATCTCCTTCCCTGAAGAGAAAGATTTCATTACATTGCTCTGCTTTCACTTGATTGAAAGATACTCCAAAGGAGAGATGTACGATATACAGAAGAGCCATATCTTCTAATTTTACTGAAGATATTTTCTGGAATATCTTTGAACACTACAGACAGTGTAGTTTAAGAGCTCTACAACATCTTTTATTGCATCAATCGTTGCATCAGTGCAGGCCCAACACTAAGGAGTACCCATACAAAACAAAGCACAATAGCATCATTTATGAAAACACAGTTTTTTCTCCACCAGGTCTCAAACTTTTTTTTTTTAAAAAAAAGGGGTTGAGACCTGGTGGAGAAGGGAGAGCTATTTTCCTAAGATACATCATCCTGCAGAACCTTTAGCTTCAAGGAAAACCATGTGTCAATACACACTCCAACAATTTATCCTCTCCAGAAAAAACCTAGTGTCTAAACAAATAGTAGAGCCAAGGACTTTGAAGAACCTTGCATAAGAGGATGTAGTCTAGCTGAAAACTGAGTTAATTGTATAATGTTTGTTATCACAGAACCTAAGTCTCAGCAGAGGAAGTAAATCATATATTAGGGGTTAAGTCCAGATTTCCACAAGTGAATCATCAAATTTCATTACAAGCAGAACTGAATCTCCTAAAAAAAAAAAAAAAAAGGTACACAAATGCATTTACTCCCCTCATACAAGCTGTATTCTTAGTTTCTTACTTTAAATTTATCACATTAAGATTTTTTTTAGAATGTAGACACAATCTCATTTTTTTGTTTTTAGTTTCAAGACACTGTCTCCCAAAAGAGTTGATGGCATTATAAGAGCTGCACAGGATGATATAAAGGCAAACATATTTGGCCAGTACAGTTTCTCCACAGCATTAGAAGTCTAAATTTGCAGGCATTGCTGAAAAATTAAGACTTCAACTAGGGAAAAAAAAGTAAAAATTCCTTAACACTATTTACTTTCCTCTTCTCTCCTACCCAGTAGCTTCATAACCACTTAAAAGTAAAGCCCAAAAGTAGATGGGAAAGAGGGGGAGAGAGGAACAGAATTTTCTAATACAGAAGTGAAGACCAAGTAGTGAACATTCATTGCCTGAATGTAGGAATCTGACTTTATTCAGGAGTCTAGATTCCCTACCTGTTCAGCAGAGAAAAGGCTACACTCCAATCTCAGATCCTCTGAATATTCCCTGGAGAGTCCTCACTCAGTGGGAAAGAAAAGCTCCCAACCTGGGCATCTGAAAAGCATAACTAAGGTATACTTGGGACCTGATGAGATGTATCTGAGGGTCCTGAGGGAACTGGCGGACGAAGTCACTAAGCCTCTATCCATCATATAGGAGTGATATATAGGAGTCCAGTGAAGTTCCCAGTGACTGGAAAAGGGGAAACGTGACCCCCATTATTAAAAAGGGAAAAAAGGAAGACCCGGGGAACTACAGGCTGGTCCGTCTCACCTCTGCGCCCAGCAAGATCAAGGAGCAGAAACTCCTGGAAACTCTGCTAAGGCACATAGACAAAAAAGAGGTGATTGGTGATAGCCAGCATGGCTTCACTAAGGGCAAATCGTGTCTGACAAATTTGGCAGCCTTCTACAACAGGATTGCAGCATTGGTGGATAAGGGAAGAGCAACTGGCACCATCTACCTGGACTTGTGCAAAACATTTAACAATGTCCCACACAACATCCTTGTTTCTAAATGGGAGAGATATGCATTTGATTGATGGACCGCTCGGTAGATAAGGCATTGGCTGGATGGTCCCACCCAAACAGTTGCAGTCAGCAGCTCAATGTTCAGGTGGAGACCAGAGACAAACGCTATTCCTCTGGAGTCAGTATTGGGACTGGTACTATATAACATCCTTGCTGGCGACTCTGGTCTTGTGAGACCCCACCAGGAGTAGTGCATTGAGCTTTGCAGCCCCCAGGATGAGAAAGAGATAGACCTGTTGGAGTAAGTCCAGGGGAGGACCATGAAGATGATCAGAGGGCTGAAGCACTTCTCCTATGAAGACAGGCTGAGATAGTTGGGGTTGTTCAGCCTGGAGAAGAGAAGGCTCCAGGGAAGGCCTTACAGGTGCCTTCCAGTAGTTAAAGAAAGCTGAAGAGGGACTTTTTGCAAGGGCATGTTGTGATAGGATAAGGGGTAACGGATTTAAACTGAAAGAGAACAGATTCACTTCAGATATGAGGAAGAAATTCTTCACCATGAGGGTGGTGAGGCACTGGAGCAGGTTGCCCAGGGAAGTTGTGGATGCCCCCTCCCTGGAAGNGGAAGGCCTTACAGGTGCCTTCCAGTAGTTAAAGAAAGCTGAAGAGGGACTTTTTGCAAGGGCATGTTGTGATAGGATAAGGGGTAACGGATTTAAACTGAAAGAGAACAGATTCACTTCAGATATGAGGAAGAAATTCTTCACCATGAGGGTGGTGAGGCACTGGAGCAGGTTGCCCAGGGAAGTTGTGGATGCCCCCTCCCTGGAAGTGTTCAAGGCCAGGCTGGATGGGGGTTTGGGCAGCCTGGTCTAGTGGAAGGTTTGCCTGCTCACGGCAGAGTGGTTGGAACTAGATGATCTTCAAGGTCCCTTCCAACCCAAACTGATCTATGATTCTCTGATTCTCTGACTGTCAACCATGACCTTAGCATCTCAAAAGTGACTGTATCCCAAGCAACACTGTTTTGATTCCTAAAAGTTCTGCCTTCATTACTTCTTTACCTGTTCATGGGAGGCATAAACAAAATTCCATTATTTAGATAAATTATTCAGCAGAAATACCAGCTAATTTGTCAGGTTGTCAAATGAAACCATATTAAGCATTCCATGTATGCCTGGAAGGGGCCTGACTATGAACCCAGTTACAGAAGCCCAAACTAGAAAATGCTCCTCAATTGTATCTTCCTATTAAGGATTCCATTCATTTTGCTCCATGATCATATTAAATCTTCTACTACCACTGCAGTCATATAATTCCTCTAGCAAATTAATCCAAATCAATTGTTCTAACTTACTAGGTGGAAGGCTGCTCTGAAATCTCACCATCCTGACAGTTCTCTAATTTCCAGTCTGAATTTATTCCTAGCTAATTTATACCATTTATATTTGTACTGATACTTCATTATAGAATCATAGAATGGCTTGAGTTGGAAGGGCCTCTAAAGATCATCTCGTTCCAATTCCCCTGCCATGGGC
>VXAL01000133.1:13264-24748 GCA_013399475.1 Chauna torquata
GGCTCTTGTCTGACATGGGGCAGCTTCTGGAATCTTCTCACAGAAGCCACCCCTGTGGCCCCCCTGCTACCAAACCTTTACCACGTAAACCCAATACACTGTCTTAGTATTAGAGTAACATAATTTTAAACTATAAACTTCAGTTGCTTATTTTACCTGAATACTGTTGCGAATTTCTTTACTTACACTGGAAATGCATTGAAGTATTTACAAGAAGATACTAGGAAATTCTAAGTATGCAAAAGCTAAATGAAAGGGGGGAAAAAAAAATCCCAAACCTTAAGCAGTCCTGTCTACTTCATCTGTGGCTGTTACAACATGGCAAAGTAAGTAAATACCTTCCGCAGGTTTTATTTTTAGAAGATATGCAAAAGCAATGTCCCATTACCTTGTGTATGGCAATATCCATACAGGCACTCTTAATAAAGTTTGATAAAAGTAAGAAAAATGTTTTACATGCTCTCCTATCCTTTGAGTATGTGGCAGACTGAGTCTTGGTATAAAAGTGTTTAGAAAAAGAACTTGTTTCAAACATTATTTTGCTTATTTTTATGCATTTGACAGATCTTTGGAACAGAACTGTTTTAATATCAGCTACCAAGTTAAGCTACAGATTTGAACTGTGTTTAAAACTACAAATATGTATTCTGTAACTGAAGATCTTTTACATAGTATTTCTCTTAGCCTTCTGTTTCACATCTTTCCAAAGATAGAGGTAAATAGAGAAGTCCTCTGACATATTTGGTGTTGAATACTGGAATTAAGGTGAATCAACAGAAAAAGTTGGTGTTGTGTACAATATAAAATGTTTGAGGAGTTGGTCAGGCTGATTTTTTTCCTCATCTGAGTATGTGATACTTTGCAGTTTTGCAAAGGGCTGTGCTTGAGATCAGATGCTCTTAGGCTTCACACTGTCTGGGGGTATACATGTTTCTTCAGTTCCATACAGATCCAACATGCAATAGGTTCAAACTGATTCAAACTGATTGAAATAAAGTACCTCTTGCAAATTAAAATCAGAGCCAAGTTCTTGTTCCCAGTATTGATCTTTTGTTCTATCATCTTGAGGTTGTAAGGGTTTTTTTTGTTGTTCATTTTTTTCTTTTTATTTCTTTGGTCTTTTTGCCAACTTGTCTTGAAACTTAGATACTTGACAGAGATACCACAATTAGGTTTCAGCTTTCAGGGGCCATATCCAATGCCTGCAAATATTAAGAGGAAGCTACCTGTCAGTGCCCCAAGCAAACAGGGATCTTAAATCCAGGTGCAGAAATCAGTGTCAAAATTTGAGCGTTTTCTTCTTCACAAATTCATCTCATGCAAAACTGTTTCTAGGAATCCAGAGGCATTCTGTCTGGAAGTTTTAACTGAGGGAGAAGAAAAAATGCTTTGGCAGATTCTGACTCCGGTGTCTGACCCTGAAAAAACTCACTGAAAAATGTTCTGTCAAAAGAAGCAGTATTCTCTTTCTCCAGGACTAGCTTACCCTACTTTCATGGTATGGGCAAAAATGAAAGCGTTTGAGGCATGCTCCATTCCTTTCAAATCAAATTGAGGCATGTAGGGGAGGAAGAGGGAAGGAGCACATTATGTATTCCAGAAGAGTATTGTACAAGGCTTCAAAACAAACAAATGAACAAAATAATTTTTTTTTTGGCTCTGAGCATGTGTGTGACTTATATTGCTGTACACAAAGTGCTGGCACAGTGAAACCTGTATATTAACTTACTCTGCCAATTTTTAATAACTACAGCTGAAGTAGCCAGGACTGCTTAATTTTTTTTTCTTTTCTTTTGCTTTTGCATACCTAGCATTACCTAGTGCCTTTTTCAAATACTTAGGTGCCTTTTCAGTCATATACATTCATATAAAAACCCATATAAAGTAAAAGGTAGGTAACTTCTGTTTGTTTCAGTGAGGTTGATAGCAATACAACATAACTCAAGTAGCAGTTTATGACATTGCAGTTTTTCATATCTGTTCCTGACTCCCGTACAATATGTATTCATTTAAGGAAACACGGTATATAGCGTTGTTTTGACACAAAGAAAAAGTAAATGTTAACAGTGGCTTTATGGAAGGTTTAGGAGAGCAGCATATTGCAGAGCTCATTGTAAGAGAGTTGTAGATACAGGTGGTAGCAGCAGTGTTTCTACAGAATGATGAAAATGCAGAAATATGATCATTTGTATTCAAAGTTTTAAGAGGAATAAATGGATAGCTATCCTTAATTACTGTTGGACTTACCTGGGGCACTCTCTAAAGTTGCTGTGATTAAGGATGGGCTTACAAACGTTCCTTGAGACTGTTGCAAACAGGATATACGTTAGAGAAAAACGTATCATGATTCTGACAGCCTGGAAGAGGTAAGGCTGCTGCAGTTCCCTGTCCACAGATTCAATGAGTAGCATGGCTGAAAATGTTAGCAGTAGGTACAAGCACACAGAGCACTCATGAACACAGACACAACGAAGAGCCTTGTCCTACTCCCTTCTCTGGCTGAGCAGGATGGAGGTCCACAAGTGAGAATATATAGATTTACATATGTACGGTGTGGATCACTCGGGCCACTGGGCTGAGGCACTGGCTGCCCAGTAGCTGCCCCTGGATCCTGATCTCCCAAGTTGCTTACACTTGGACACATGAGCCCGCAGCCCTACTGCAGTGCAGACCATCTCAGTCATATATGCGCACTTATACACTCCCAGAGTTGGCCAGGACTCCCTGTGTTGCCATAGCTGACTGCCCCCCCATCCCTCTTGCTGTTAGAGATGCACTGGTGCTCTCACACCCAGAGCTGGCCCTTGGGGACCCACTCACTCTTTGCTTTCAGGCCATTTCACCTGCCTTGCCAGCTGGTCCAGCTTGATCTTCACTAGTGATCACACACTCGCTGGCTCCAGGTGTTGTACCACAGACTCTTGGACCTCTATGAACTGAGATACCTCTCCAGTGGCTGGCACCTCTGTCCACCCACTACAGTCTCTCCAGATGCTGGCACCACAGACACATGGGCCCTTTGACCCATGGTCTAACTCCATTTGGTGGCACTTAGACTCCCATACACATCTGCACACCAAATTGAGAATCCCTCACCAGGGTAAGAGTTAGAAATGGAGTTTAATAAGAACCAGAGAATCACAGAATGGATGAAGTTGGAAAAGACCTGGAGGTCATCTGGTCCAACCCCTCTGCTCCACCAGGTCCATCTAGACAGCTTGCCCAGGGCCACATCCAGATGGCTTTTGAATGACTGCAGCCTCTTTGGGCAACATATTGGCGTAGGTAGGTTTTTTTGTGCTGATCTGATACAGGGCATGGCCAGACAAGTATACTGACCAGCAGACTATTTACATAGGACTGGGCCTTTAAATCCCCTTATTTCTGTAATTTCCCAAATTTATTCCTCCCCAAATCACCTAGGTCCATGAGAAGTTCTGTGAGATCCCAGAGTGCTCTCTTCCATAGTGTCCCACCACTTGGCAACCCCTTGCCCCCTTTAGTCCGAAAGTGATGCAGAATGCTACTCTGGATGACATCTGATGGGTTTCACACCTAGGGGCTGGGGACTCTGTTGGGACAGCCCCAGGAGGGGCCTGGACAAGCTGTATTGTTCTCCTGTCATCAGGTTTGTGGAGATGAGCCATTGAGGGGCAGATCTCCTGTGGTGGGCCAGCAGGGTATTATTTGGGTTCCCTTCCTGCAGTTGTCTCTCTGTGCTCCTTTGTGGGTGTGTAGATGGGCTTTTACCACTTAACCTGACAGGATAATCTGCAGTTACTTCTAGATAGCATTGTTGGTAGTGTTACAAACATACCTAAGGCAAAAAGAGAGAGCTACCGGCAGAATCTCTAAGGATAACATGGTAAAGGATGACTTGTGGGGGAAAAAAAAAACTGTACAAGTTCTTCTATACTCGTACAATGATAAAACGTTATATGAGAAAGTATTACTGTGTACTTTCTGATGCTGTTAGGGGCAAGGGGACGGTTAAATGGGTAGTTTTAATGCTTGTGTTAGCTATTAAACTTCATTATGTTTCTTACTGGAAATTTTTGGGAAAACTGTTGTGAAGAACATTTGCCATTTCATGTTCACAGTTTAATCGTCCTAATACATCAATGTTGATGTTCTTCTGAACATAATGTTGTTTTCTTTTGTGTTTTTTTTTGTATTTGTCAGAAATTTTTGTTTACTTCTTGTAACATCAACTAATCTTGTTAACTTTTCAGATTATTCGGATTATGAAGATAGTTCTGTTGAGTTCTTGGACAGGTGCTCTTCTCCATTAACACGGTCCTCGGGAAGCTCTCTGACTTTGCGCAGCATGCTCTCAGAGAAGAATACGTCGTACCAGTATCCAAGAGCTATATTGTCTGTTGACCTTAGTGGAGAAAGTAGGTTGGCTGAACTGAAACTTTCAGTTTGTACGTTTAGTTCCTTAGGAAAGATAATTATAAAGAAAATATTTCATTTAAGTTTTTGATTGTAGCTATAGGTATAGTGGCTGATTTATGCTTCATCTATTTAAATCAAAATGTTTACACTCCTCAAGCTGTTCTGCATTGTACTTGCTTTGGTTAAGGGTTGCTACTCTGCTTCTGATATGATCACATTGCATCAAAGGCATTTTGCAGAGGTCATCAAGAAATCTAACATACCAGCAGTGCATTTGAGGGAGATTTTTGTGGTATATGAAGGTTAAGACTTGTAATTGACAGAAAAATAAGGTGGTTTTTTTTTTTGAAAAGTATTGCATATTTTTGCGCAAACAATTTCACATATATTTTTTTTTACTAGACCTTTCGGATGTGGAGTTCTTGGATGATTCCTCTACAGAGAGTTTGTTACTTAGTGGTGATGAGTACAATCAGGACTTCGATTCAACTAACTTTGAAGAGTCTCAGGATGAAGATGATGCTCTCAATGAAATTGTTAGATGCATTTGTGAACTGGATGAAGAAAATGGCTTTATGATTCAGGTAAAGAAATTGAGGGGGTATATTTTCCACGTGAATTTCATGCTTGTGAAGGTATCCTTCTAAGGTGTTGGAGACCGAAGTTACGTAGAGAGCTGTAAATAGAAGCGACCAATAATAACAAGAAATTTCTCTGTTCTGCCCTTCATGTAACTCTCTCCAGCGTATGCAGAGCTTTTTCTCTAGGATGGGTTTCCTCTAACAATTTGATAATTAGAACAGGTTTGTGAGAAAAGGTAACCTTTTTCCTTATAGCCAGTTGATAAAGTTGGAAAAAATTATGCTTTTCCACACGCAAATCATAGTTTCTGTCTACAGACTATCCCAATTACACCAGCATTTCTAGTTTGGTCCTCGTGCTTTACAGTACCAGCTGTAGACACCACTCTGCTCACTGTAAATTTACCTTAGCTGTATCCAAGATTAGTGAATCTTGTTATAGATCTCTGCAATACAGATATTAATATTGTCAGTATCTTTGTGTTGTGATGTGCATGCTTTATCTTTAGAATAACAGTTCTCAAACAAGAAGTCACTTGCTCATTTTAAAAACTGCTAAGAGTTTAAATCTTAATTGGTATAGGAAATAAAGGAGGACTGTTGCTATTTGAAGAGTATATGGTGTCTGCATGGCATTCAGCTGCTGACATTGCAACTGCTGCTGCTTATGTATTTGTACTGCAATGAATGAAACTAAATTCCATGTAGTCATGAATAATTTAAAGTCTGTCTCAAGGAGTTTGTAATAGTGTGATTAGGTCAGATGCAAGCAAAAGTGAGGAAGAACTCAGTTGTCAATAACTTTAAAAAGATCATGAACTTCCTGAGGTTTTTGCACTCAAAGGACAGGCTTTGAACTATTAATGCGGTACAGTCTCTGTTGAAAACACAGAACCTGCAAGAATGACTGTCTTGTTAATGGACTTTAAGTCTTTTGGAAATGAAAGACAGATCTGAAAAACAAGTACACAGACTGTCTCTGGGAGCACATTGCTAAAATGCAGTGGTGTGTTGGAAGAATTGATCAGGAGTTCAGCAATGATAATAACATGGAAAAAATGGACTGATGTAGAAATTTTTGGAGAGAGGAAAGGAAATACAGCCATAGTGGTATGACAAGAAGAGAGGTCGCTTTGGTGTTCTGAATATGTTGATGCTCAAAATGCATGTCAAAACAGAGGAGAGACTTTCAATAGTAAAACAGTAGATACTTAGAAAACAGGCAAGCACTGAGCTGAGAAAGGAAAATGTACTTATAAGTGGTAGTTTCCTGCCCATTTCTAAAGTCTAATGACAGCCTAATGTTCATCACTTATCTCCTCTTCATGCCTTGTCTTATTGAGAGCAACCAGTTTGCTGTTTCTAGGCCTTCATGTCTTACCACTTCTGTTTTGCTCTCCTGTTCTCTTATTTCTCCTCTTTCATTTTCTCTTCATTTTCTTTTTCTTTTAGATTTTCCATTGGTGCAATATTAAAAACACATCTTTCTAGCGCACTGGAGAGATGCTTTGTAAATATAAATAATTAAACTGAAGAGTTTTCTACTTTTCACTGTTATGCTGTAATGTATTACGTTATCTTTCTACTTTACTGTAATATTATACTCCTGTCTTTTTACACTACTAAATATTTAGGTGCTAAAATGTTGTAATGTAATAAAATACTATTAAATATTGCGTCTTCATTTTTTTTTCTCCAGTCTGGAATTTGTGGTTGAGGTAACTTTCAGAACGAAAGCTACTTTTTAGCTTGTTATCTTTGCCTACCCAAACACAAATGACCCAAATAAAATTATTTTATGCAAACCAGCTATTTAAGTTAAACTACAGTGCTTTGAGTTTTGATGATACAAGAAATAGCTTCTGATTTTTGAATCTGCTTATCTGAGTTCTAGTTTTTGCTTGTGTTTTTTCTGATGTTAGTGTGAAGAGTGCTTGTGTTGGCAGCACAGTGTTTGCATGGGATTGTTAGAGGACAGCATTCCAGAGCAGTACATCTGTTATATCTGCAGAGATCCACCAGGTATGAGTAAACCACTCTTATCTGCAGCTGTCTGCTTGGGATTTTTAAGCAGAGATGTTATACATTGCTTAAATTGTTAAAGCTTTGTCTGTTTTGTGTTTATATGTTACATTTCTTTGGGGCAAGATTTCTAAGACTTGCTCTGAGCAGAGACTTACTTTCCTGTTAGTAACATCTTGTTCAGCTATGCTAAATCTTCTTCATTATTTCAATTACCATAGCTTTAGTTGTTAAAACTTAATTCCCTCAAGCCTTTAGCTCTTTTTTGATATCATGGTACTCTGAAAAGTCTTTGTTACTAAACATTCTTGTTCAGCGATCTGTTTTCCATATACTTGGAATCACATCTGTTCATTTAAATATCCTTTTAGAGGAAAAGGACTCATTACCACAGTATACTCAAATATTCTGTGGATGTCATTTCATATTAATTGTGATTTCAGAATGTTTATGTTTGCCTAGAATTGTGTAAATAAAGATGGAATTGAATATTTAATATCTATGCAAAAATCTAATACCTATGTTAAACAATAGTGCACAAACAGCACATCTTGAACTTAAGGTTGTTAGGATAAGTTTGAAACAAAAAATTTAGGAAAAGTCTATTTACTTATAAGCTGAATATATTTGATTAGGAAGCTGTTGATTTTAAAAATGATTCTTTCCATGAAACCCTTTTTCTTAGTGGTTATTTGGAGGAAAACTATACAATTTGGAAGAAAGTTTTTAATGTTTGTCCTGACAATTGATACAAATGCATGTACGTGTCTTCTGGTGATTTATCCAACAGTTCAGCTGTTTCAAGAGTGTAATGAGACTGTACCCCCAAATTTACTTTCATTCTGAATTTAGGAAGTTAAATCCAAACCCTGTTTGCAGAGTTATAAAACAGCACAGTTTTCATTAGTTACTTTTGAGAAGAAAATTTAGAAATTAGAAAGAGCTGGACAGATGTGACTTTTTCCATTTGCCCCAGTCTGAACCTTGATTGATGGTATAAAGTCCTGTCTGATAATTCCTTGTGTGGTGTACTTTTTGAGCAGTCAAGCCTTTTCTTATTAAAAACAACTAATTTGTCTTGTGTTCTTTCCCTGCACTGTACTAGGTACTTCGTTATCCCCTGCTATATGGAGACTGTGTCCCTAATTTTTATCTTCTCTCCCTTCCTAACCATTACTTCTTTTCTTTCTATGTCAGGAGAAAAAGGTCATTCACAATGTCAGTATTTTAAAGTGTATTGGGATAATGGGCAGAAAGGAGATAGACAGGGTATTCTCCTGAAAGGTATGAAGGGCTTCCATCAACCCGTTCTTTGTTCTGTATATGATCATAGTCTGATATGAAATTGAGTGTAAGATATTGCGGTCGTAGTCAGTTTGTTTGTCTGGGTACCTCATTGTAAACAATAATATTGGAATAATTAGTATTATATGTTGCCTTTTTTTTTTTAATATAATTATTAAGTTACTATAGAAGCATTAGCTAAGTACTCATAATGCCTGTTGGGTTAAAATTGTAGATGTTGCCATAGCATGGGAGACCTAAGGCCCGCTTACTTTGATATCCTGTCTAGTAGTGTCTGGTTAAAGACCCCTCAAAGGAGAGTGTAAGAACTCTGCTGTCAGATAGCTTTGAGATGTTCTCTCTTCGTGAAGCCTTCACCTGGCTTCTAATAAACAGATATTGAATTCATCATTGAAGCAAAATATTTTTGGCTTTTCAAAAACAAACTAGGTGTTTTGGACATAGTCATATAAAATCTACTCTCCAACACTTCCATCAGTAATTTAGTTACTTTTTAACTCTTGCAGCTTACTTAAATTGGCATTTCAGTTTTGTGTTTTAAACTGATTTTTTTTTGCAGTTAGATTGACAATACTGCACTTTTTTTTTTTTAATATCCTGTACTTTAATTGCAAAATTAATTAGATTTTTCATTTCAAATGCCATTTAGAGAGCTTATGAGATTTCAGCTTTACTTTTGTTTTCAAAGTGATGTGTTCCCTTTAAATCCATGGAAACTAATATTTAAGATATCAATAAAATAGCAAGGTACTAAATCATTCTGTCATGGATGTTAGGAGACATTTAGGAGAGTACAGCATATAATTATAGCACTCTAGTTTTAAATACAGTTGCTCTGTGGCTTTAGATGGCCCTCAGTTTGTTTATTGCTTACCCCCAGGTCAGAGGTGGAGTGCCAAATATCTTTATGATAAAGACTGGCTAAACAATGGACACATGTGTGGGTTATCATTTTTGAAAGAAAATTACTCTCATCTTAATGCCAAAAAGATTGTGTCAACCCATCACCTACTGGCAGATGTATATGGTGTAACAGAAGTATTGCACGGACTACAATTGAAGATCGGGATATTAAAGTAAGTATCAGTCCAGGGTCTGTTCTCAATCTTTAGATATTTAGGTAGCAGAAACTACCATTTCCATATGCATTATTCTATCATGTTAAAGTTCTTTCTTGTAAAATAGTTTAAATAGTTCCAATGCAATGTGTAGAACACCCTCAGCTTCAGTGGGAGTTAGATGTTCAGTGGATCTAGTATATTGGGATTGTTGGTGGGGGTTTTTGTGTTTTGTTTGTTTGTTTGTTTGTTTTTAATAGCTGACTTTGTGTTAAAGGGACATTCTAGATTTATCCTGAATTGGTAGGTGACCTAGGAGTACTAACTGATGTGTTTGGTAATGGTGCTTATCAATAGCTGTGGTCTAGCAGAAGTGGATGCTTGATAGTACAGTGCTGTAAGAGGTAGTTCTGTATAACATGCTTTTTTTCTCCCCTTTGCTGTAGAAATAAACATCACCCAGACCTTCATCTTTGGGCTTATTCAGGGATGCGAAAAGAACAAGAACAAATAACTCTTGGGGTAGAAAAAAAGATAGTGAATTTGCCGGATGCTGTTAATCCAACTGAAAGGACGTGTCACAGTCAAAACCATAAAGAGCCACCTAGTTTACCCCAGAAGATGGAAGAAACATACATCACAAGTGAGCACAGTTACCAAAAACCACAGAGTTTTGGTCAAGACTGCAAAGCAGTCACTGACCCTGTGAGCTCAGATGATGAAGATACAAGTAGTTTTGAGGAAGACCAGGAATTTTGTTCAGAGAATAAAAACTGTTTACAATATTCTTTTAGAGATGATGGCATGAATGAGCAGGTAAGTATCATTCTTCATCTGGGAAGTTTCTTAATTAGAAAAGTATGTTCAATCTGATAAAGGTCAAGTACATCAAATATGTCAGTAGAAGTCACTAAAAACGAACTTGGATCACTGAAATAGTTTTAGGCAAAATATGTGTATTTGGCTTGGTGAATGAAATGAAAAATATGGTTGAAGTATTGCCTATGCTAAAACTGTTTATATTTGTTCCTTTCCAATGTTTCAAAGGAAAAAAAAATCCTATGCTTAAAATGTGGGGTCTCGAAACAGAACTTCAGTGTTTTTTGAGAGGTGAGGAAAACAGGGCAAGTTTCCTTTTTTCTCTCATTTCTGTTTTCTATTTGTGGTTTTTTTTTTTTTGGTTATTGTTAAACTGAGATTTGTTACAGTGTTTATTATTGTACTGTACTCTCCTTTTAATATCAATACTACCTAGGAGTCTGCAAGTAATGATTTACTTATCAACTAAGCTAATTTAAAAGTTGTGTACAACTTCTTTTGAGGCTTATATTGCATATTTTTTCTAGTTAAATTTTTCACTGACTTTTAGTCAGGATTATATTCAGTAATGTAAAGGTCTCTTTCTCAGTTTTGCATTAAGTGTTTGAATCCATTACATTGTGGAAAGGGGCTGAAACTTCTTAGTCTAGTCTTTGTCAACAGTTCTCTAAGCCGAACAAACAAACAAACAAAAAACAAAGTAAAGCAAACCTTTCTGTTTTCTACAATACAAACTGTGAGAATAAGTCACCCAACTTATCTCCCTTTCGAAGTACAGTTTCTGGTGTGGAAGAAATGAGTAAGATGTGTCTTTTTTCTTCTAGTTTTAAATGTGGCATGTAAGCTACACAGTCTGAATGGAAAATTTTGGCTCATTCTAGTTAGAAATAACTGTTTATATGCTAAATCACATGATTATACTCAGTTTGTGTAATAAGGAGATATGCAGTAGCGTGAAATACACTTTCCTTCCAACAATAGCTTAAATGGTCATTGTAAATATTGTAAATATATTTAGAATTAAGAGGAAAATATGTGAGCAATGAAACAAAATTAATGTTTCCTTCAGAGACTAAATCGTATATCTAAAAAGCTAGGTGCTCTCTCCTCTAAACCAGGAAGAGATCTGTTGGGACAGTGTCAGGGTACTCTTTCCTTTGGGACACCTTAGTTCATCTTCTTGTCAGTAGTTAGCCTTGGTATCAGAGTAAGGCTTTTTGTCTAGACGTACCATGTATTAAAAAGTGCTCCTTGGTTTCTCCATGAACTAGTTTGTACTTACCTTAGACTGTGCTGACATT
>VXAL01000133.1:30492-44858 GCA_013399475.1 Chauna torquata
GTAGCAATATTATACAATGTGTGTGCATGTGTGTGATGTAATATAACTGTAAATGTTACTGAAGGTGGAGGTGTACTGACAGATTCCAGGTGGGAGGAAGGTTTCATTCTTAGTGCAGAGACAGAGGAATTTCCTGAAAAGGAAATCATAAGGTCAGAGTTGAAGTTGCCCTTGCAGCTGTTTGTGTATGCAGCAATCTCTAAATTTATGTAAGTACATAACTTTCTCTCTCAGGATCCTGCCTTATTCAAGATGGACTGTGCTTACAAAAACAAGTAATCTGTTTAATATTTATTTTTTATCTTCATTTCTTCTGTAGTCAATCATTATCTTGCAAAAATCTTGCAAGCATTCATACCTTGTAAGAAATATAAGCTCAGCTTCCTTAAGGGCGGTGCTATTATACATTGTGTATTGCTTGAATGCTCCACAAACTTGCCTGAGTTAGCTTTCTCAAATTGTAATGTTAGTCTGTGACACATGTACACTAGTTTTCGCCCCAGTTTCTCAAGTATTCAGGTNCCATAAAAAGGCTGTTTTGCCAAGAATGTAACCTACAACAACCTAGATGATTGCTTTGCTTGTGTGCCAGTCAAACCTGATGTGATCTGGTTCGTACCAGTAAGTCTTCCAGTTGACCTTATCACGAGAATCTTTTTTTTTTTTTTTTTTTTTTTTTGCCCATTTTGTGATAGTCTCTTGTTCTCAAAACAGCTCATCCCTGNCTTTCTCAATAAATAAGCCAGGGATCTACACAGTCTATTTGCAACGTCACTTACCTGGACATGAATTGCAGTTTCTTGTACTGTATGTCAAAGCAGGCAGACTGTCTCCAAGGAGAAGGTAATAGTATGTGGTGGTGTAATGACTGTTTTTGATAGTTGTGCTCAGAAGGGTAAAATACAATATTTAAGTTTGCAGCCTTCTTTTAACTTACAAGTTTTTAAGGAATAAACAAAAGGGAAATGCCATTGTACCTCTTGTGATTCCACAGGGCTAAATGGCAAAGTTTCAAAGCCTTTAAATACTCAGCTTTTTGTCTGAGGTTTGCCCATGCTGTTTATTCTTGTGGAGGGTATCAGGAATGATTCATTTCAAACCTTTCTCCTTCCTGTGACCATAATGTAGGCGCCCACATCAGGAATTCTGCGTTTTCAGTCGCAGTGATGGCAGTAGGACATCAGTATTATTGGTGACATTATCAGATAACATGTATTAGGGGCTGCCTATGTTTCAGTTGTAAGATGGAGTTGCTTCAAGTCATATGGCAGAGAATGGGTTGGAAGATACTTACTACTAACTTTTCTTGAGCATCTGTAGGGAGGTAATGCCCATATTTTGGATATTCTGGCCGTAGATGAATAGATTTTTGTTCAGGTATGGAGTAATTTACAGCTGAAGAAACCTGTAATCTTTAGAAGATGAGTTGCAATCTTCTGATAGCTTTCTTTACTGGCTTGCAAAGAATTGAAGCTGTTCTTCCATGGGTGCAGTCCTCTTGTACACCTGGCATCCTCCTGTCTCTTTAATATCTAAGTTACTACCTGTGCTCCTAGTCTGTTTTCCAGCTTGCATCTGTTTTTCTTTTTGTTCTTCAGTTTTCTGAACTCTTTCCTCTTTTGTGATGCCTGGAGGGTTTCAATCCTTCGTTCTTGTGCCCACTTCTTTCTGGCTGCTGTGGGAAGCAGTCCTAGGGAAAGGTCTGTTCTCCTCTCCTCTGTCTCAAGTGTCCGCAGGCTGTGTGTGGTTGGATTGTGTATACCATGACAAAATCTTTAGATGGTTTTGCTGCCTTTCCCTAGTACACATCATCTGATCATGTGCAAATGGTGATCCCCTCCTTCTCCCATCTGGCTTCTAGCTTAGCTGGGCTTGGATTAATTTTCCAAAAAAAAGAAATAAAAAAACAAACCAGCTCTGTTGGGTTCCAGCAGTTCTCCTTGCCAAGCTGGAGGTTGTAATGTACAGGAGTCACTTGAGCTTCACCATGAAATTAAAGGTATTTTAACGCTTGCAAAGCAGAATATTTTTCCTTTGTATTTGAAGGGAAACTGCAACTATTTTTCTTCACTGAGACTTTAAAAGACAGAAAACAGATCCTGAACCAAGACAACTCGAGCGTGATGTAAAAATCAGCCACAAAAACGGGGACAAGAAGCACTGCAAACAGGAGCTTCATAACAAGAAGTGAGCAATCATTCCATCTTGAGATCCTTGCCTTGCCTTGTTACTAGTACTGTGGAGGTGCTGAGGTGTTAAGGGGTGCATGCAATTATGCCGTTCATTTGCAAATGGGAACTGTCTTTGCCGTGTCGGTTTAAAAGACTGGAACCTTACGTGTTTTCTCTCTACTGCTTAAAAACGTTGCAGTCTCTCAGCCTTAATTTCACAGTGCTTATTAAGATCAGAGGCTTCATCACTCTCTGAATGTCCATTGCTATCTTTGCATTCCATTTGCTGCTACTTTTTTCCATTATACTGAGTCTGTATGGCTATAGGTGATCATTTTACAAAGTTTTTGAAATACTTCAGTAATGGTTTTTATTATATTGTGTTATGTCCTGGGCACTTGTTATAGGGATCTGTCTTTAGCAATAAGTATTATACACTATGTGTATATCTGTTTATATATGGAAAACAAATATGGAGCATGTAATGATTGTGAAAATACACTGCACAAAGAGCAGATTGAGCATTTGGCAGCCATTCTGCACCAGCCTGAACAACTCAAATGCAAAATTGGAGACCATGTGGAGAAAATGAACTAGCATGAAAAATCATTCAGGAGTGAATTTCCCTTTACATACACACTGGGCCTGTGCATAAGCTGTAGATGAGCCAGCCTTGTTCTAAGGATTGAATAACTGAACCTAGTTCGATTGCTGTTTACTTCAAACAGCAGCTTCCTTTTCTGTAGAACTGGCAAGAGCCACCTTGTTCAGCTGGAGCCATGTGCATCAGTGTATTGTCACTAGACACAGAGAGGCAGCAGTGCACTGTTATAAAATCTTCTATGAGAGACACAAAATACTTTCTTCGGTGATTTGTTTTTTTATAATAGCAATAATGTTGACTGCGTTCTAATACAATAAAGGTCTGTTGAGATTGTTACGTGCCTGGGCTCCCATTCAGTGGACTTCAGTTTCAGCGAGTTAGTGAGTGTTTGCATACATTTTAAATATTAGGGAATCTTCAGTCATGTGTTTAACCTGTAGTCAATAAATTACATACAGTCATGGATACTCTTTTAGTTGTACACATCTCAAAGCCCTAGGGAATCTTCAGTTGTATTTTAGCCTCTAGCCAAATTATGTGATCAATAAATTATTTATAGTAACGAATACTCTCTTACTGTGCGACCGAATAATTAGAAGATTTTTCTGTTCCTGAGCTGCTTTGGTGTTTAACAGTTTCAAGGTTTGGGTTTTGCAACACAGTTCTTGAAAGACATTGTCTTTTAACAACTTATTCGCAGTGATGGTATCTCTTTTTTGCAGGCTGACGTCTGCCTTCTAAGGGCGTTTTTCTAGTTTTGTGTCTCACTATGATGCCATTACAAAATAATTTCAATTTGTTTTAGTGATTTCTTGTATTTTAATACTGCCTATGAACAGTTGTTCAGGACTCTATTGTAGTAGGAAACAAGCAAACAATGCTGAGAAAGTTCCTGTCCTAGATGTCTTGTGGACTGGGGCGCAAATGATAAGCAGGAGGTGAATGAAATCAGGCAGGATCTAAATGAGTTACTAATACACAGAAATTGTTTAGTTGTCCACATATAAAAAATTGGTATGATCTTGAACATATTAAAAAAAAATGAAATTTGTTACTCTGAAACAGATCTTTTAATCATTATTGAAGGTGCCATCTCAAAACAGTCTCTCAAATTTAAAAGATACAAGGCCAAATCCAGATCTTGGATTAATATCCGAAACACTTTTTTTCTAGTCCTGAGTCAGACTGAAGATCTAGCCATCCCAGGATCTTATCTTAGGCAGAAGCTTCATGTGAGCATCTGTAGAAATATATTGACTGTAAAAGGTCTGTACAAATTGGTCTTTCCATTTGCGTATCTTTCGTTTCTGGAAAACAAAGGTTTCCTCAATCAAAATCTATGAAGATTTACTAGTTTTAGCAGTCACTTATAGATCTGTTCTCCATGAGTTTAATCCAACATTTTTCATTAATTTCTGTCTTTTTAGACCTCCACAACAATCGGGTGGCATAATGAATTCGGCCGCTTTCTTGTATGGCAGGAGGACTTGGATTTCTCCTTGAACTTGCTTTCTGATTTCATTGACTATGCTGTTGTGTTTAGTTCAGACAAGGTTAAGTATTGCATTGTCAAAAAGACCACAAATAATTTTGTCCTACCAACACCAGAAATTCAGCACCCTGTTGATGTCCTTGTGTGACTAGGGAAGTCTTTTCTCACATGGATTGGTTTATATTTGCCAGATACTGAATCTACTGAGGGTGCAGATCTATCCATCACTCCACGGCTGATTGCAGAACTGAGCTCTACTTGGGATTTCAAAATGATCTGCGTTCTGGATGCTGTAAGAATAAGATAAGCATTTTTCTGCCTTCCATCGCTGTTAGACATACAGTGGAAAACTGTGCTACCTCCTGCAAGATATGTAAGAAAATATGTAAGATTTGTTTCTTACATAAAGATATGTAAGAAAAAAAGCCATTTCACCTGTCCTAGAAATGGTTCATTCTGGAGGGACAAAGGTAAATTCGAATGTTAATTGGCCTTCTTTAGGTTCTTTTGTCACCAAATGCACTTTGCCAGCTGGTGAATGGTAATACAAAAAAAAATTGAGAAGTCCTCTGCCTACTTTTCCGACCTAGCCAAGCTGAGTGTTCTGGTACCTCTCCATCATTCGTTCAATCTGAAAAACATGTAATGTGTGAAGCAACTGAAACTTGTGTAATCTGGTGGGACTATACTTTTTTTCTTTTCATCTTTTGATTTTGTGTCACATGAGGATGTTTGTGTCCTTTTTTGAAGATTAAATTAGAGATGATAAATGTTTCACAAGGTCTAGTTATTGTTGTCTATGCCAAAATCATGTGAAGAAATTTGAAAAGACAGTCTCATGCTTGGGAATGTACCAAATGTAAAACATATTGCACTTGCAGATGAAGGGGAAATAAGATGCTGAGGAATGGCATGAGTCTATGATTTTACATGGTTTTCTTAAAATGTGGGAGAGGATGGGCCAATGTCTGTTCCCTATTTAACACAGAAAAACAGTCTATTATTTAAAAATAAATGAAATAGATAGTACAGGCACAACCTGACAAAGTTTGCAGTGCTTAAAATTTTTACTTCCAATTTGGTGCCTTGTTCACGAGGCTTTCTTAAGCTTGTTTATTAATACAAAGTTGGTTTCTCAGTCTTTTTTGTGTGAAAGCAACTTTTATGTGGGTATAGATGTTTATGTATTCATATACAGGAAGCATTTACCCTTGGGCTTTCTGATATGTAAACATGGCACTTATACAAATTTGTGCAATTTTTCTGCTAAGAAAGTATATGCAAAACTGGAACACTGGATAAATGGTCTGCTTCTCCCTTAAGGTTTGTGATTTCAATAAAATGTTGCATCACGCTGACATTTTTCTTTCCCCCAACAATTATAGTCTAGATTGAGTTGCTTTTTGCTAGTGTATACAATAAATGAAACCTTCATTTCCAGCTCTAAAGCAACAATTTTGAAGACAAACCTGTTTTAAGGCCATATTGGCTGCGGGGACCTTTTCCACTTGCTCCTGTTCTCCCCTTCAATGATGAGCTAATTTGAGATATTCTTCCATTTTTTCTCAGATGCTAAAAATAGAGCTCAATGCAATTGTCCCTTCACTGAAGGGAATGTTATACACTGAGGATTTTCTTAATTTGATTGGCCAGCCATAGATCATGTCTTGCTCTTTTTTTTTTTCTCTCTAAAAAATTGCATATATTGCTCTGCAAACTACCTTATTTACTTTTTTAAATCCATGGGCTATTGCAGCCCATTGCAGTTGCATGTACCGAAATGGCCATCTTGGTGTGACGCACATCTAGAAGTGGTTTAAGTGATACCAATTGCCAGAACTCTCTCTCCCACTTGGTTTTTGAAGAGACTTTTAAGTCTTGGCTGTTCTTCCCACCTACATAGTTCAGAGGCTGTTTTCTGAGTGTTTTTGAAGGAAACAAAAGCAGTCTTGGGAATCAACAGTATGTAGATACCGTAGATTTGTGCTTCGTTCTCTTAGTATCAGCCCTTTGCGACCTCCTTGGTTTCCTGTCTTCCTTATTCCATTACCGACTACTAATAACCATTGGTAGTCAGCAAAGAAGGAAGAAGAAAGTGAATGGTTAAAAGAGCCTCTCTCTCCCCTTTTGTTATGCAAAGATTGCCTGAATGCAATTGCCTGAATGACAATTTTGGACTAACTTTAGAAAATCGGACTAAATGTGCTGTGTCCTCCCCATCTTTTTACCTGTAAGCACAGAACCTGCTGCCCCTGAGGCTGCGCGGGCTCCTGTTGCTCTCCTGTAACTGCTCCACTGGAATGGAGGTCAGACACAAACCTGGGACTCCTGAAGCATATGTACAGAAAAGTATGAAATGTATTTCGCGGTCAGACTTTTAATCTTTTATAATTCAACCACCCTAGTACTAATGCTGTTCTTTGTTTAGTCTGATGGCTTTGATCTGCATGTATATTTCCCTACAAGCATTGTACTAATCCAGTTCATTTTCTTTCTGTGCCAGCTTAATCAGGGATGTTACAGGATTTTTCTTTATGCCTTTGAAGGTTGCCTTTTTCAGTCTGCCATCTACACTGGACGTGTTCTTCATTGTTTCCCAGCTTGATCTTTCTGCTGACTAGTGACTTAAATCCAGAGTAGATTGCTTGGAAGTCAAGTCCAAATATAGTCCCACTTATTTTAAAAAGGCTAGTCGTGGTACAGCAAGCCTGTACTGCTGTTTGAGGTCACATTTACGATATATATCAAATGCTGTAGCACTTAAGAGGTCTACGACCCAGACAGAAGGATGCTTGAATCACTGTTAGCACAGGCACGGTCTTGGTCGGTAAGAGGGTATCAATGGAATTGTTGGTAGACTCTCTAGTACCCATGGATCACAAGTAAGAGTGCTGCTGTCACTTTTTCCTGAAAGCAGCCTAAGTCCAACCTCAAATGTGCACTTCTGTTATTATTTAGCTAATTCTGGGCTTGGTTGTCCAGCTAGCTTTGCATAAGTGAACATGAGTTTTTATAATTCCTGGTGCAGGTAAATGCTAACTGACAGTCATAAGAAGTGGACAAGTAAGAAATGATACTCTGGAACCAAGGAAGTAGTATTTCTGAAGTGTTTCAGGTTGAGAATCTTGCATATAAGAAGTTCCCCAACAAACTGACTTGTGTTAACATGCTTGATTGTTATACATGCGTAACACCTACAGGATGAAGCCTCAGAAGCTAAGCTACTTCCAGCCAAATGTTTGGCTGTATAAAGTGCTTGGTGCAAGTGGGAGTTGAAGCAAAAGGTCGAATGCATTTGCCTCTGGCCCTCAATTCTCTTCGTAGTCAGTGGAGCTGCATCAATCCTTTTTCTCACTGAATAACTGCATTATGAGGTGTATTTGCGCATAGTGCGGCCCTACTTGGAGGCCTACTTCTTGCCTGTCCCCACAGTGGGCTAGGCTCTCCAGAAACACAAAAATGCGTGCTTCTAATAAGGGGCACAAAGCCTCAATAACAAAGGTAAAATATGGCAGCTTTAAGCTTATATTTAAACACATTATGATGTGATATTTCTTGGGTGTTCGCAATGTTCTTCACAAACCTGACCCATGCCAAGCCTGACTAATGTATTTCAGGTCTCTAACTTGCCACTGACTTCAGTGGGACATCAGGCTCCTATGCAAGGGGCTGGATCTCTAACTCAGTGCAAATGGTTGCACCTCAGCACAGGTGGCAACAGGATTTTTGGCCAGGGCCACCTCAATATGCTTAATGTGCATGTTGATTTAATGACATCCCCCCAGCTGGCCCCTGCACCTGCTGCTGCTTGTTCTCCTTTCCAATGACTGGGCTCAGTAGTGCTCCCTGGAAGCGGTGAGAACTTGCTGATGGAAACCCTGAGGGCAGTTCCAGGTGAATGGAGCTCTTGCGGTTTTCTCAGAAGTATCATATGCGTCACTCGCCCAATTCCGTGACCGGTCTACCAGTGCATAAGTGAGCTTGTCTGAGCAACAGTTGCTATAAAAAGGCAGGTACGGGCTACACGTGGTGTGCAGGGCTGCCTCAGTGACACAAGGGGATGGAGCTCTCCCATCGCAAGATGGGCTCCATCCCAGCTTGCACCCTTCTTTGCTTTATTAGCATAGCAGCAGCCAATATATTTGGTAAGTATGCTTGTTCTTTTCCTTTGCTCATGTCCAGTAGAGACTGTGGTCCTGTGATCTCTGGGCTGCTCTTTGCGTTATTCCAACTAAGTGGATAATGATCTTGAATCACTGGTAGGTGGTTATTGTGTGCTGTGCAAACTGAGTTTGGGCTCCAGGTTAAATCCTAAGCTGTCAGGATCTTTACATTATCAGGGTTGTCTGAGTTCAGTACACCTGGATTTTGGGTGGAAAACCAAAGTTTTCTGAAAGAACAGGCTGGACTAGAGAAGAGGCTTGGGTAGGAAAGGGTGGTGCTGCAGGGAAGCAAAGGTCCTAAGACTATCTTCTACTTGTGTGTCCCATCATCTAATTTAGGCTTGCTCCTCAATTTAAAATCCTGGATAGTCTGAATGCTGTGCCCATTTCTCTTTGCTTTGTGTAAAGAACCCAAGTTTGATAGTCCTGCATG
Source organism: Chauna torquata (assembly GCA_013399475.1). Classification (NCBI taxonomy): domain Eukaryota; kingdom Metazoa; phylum Chordata; class Aves; order Anseriformes; family Anhimidae; genus Chauna; species Chauna torquata. The sequence continues at coordinate 39,356 of VXAL01000133.1, forward strand.
ACACGCAATTCGAGTCAACCGTTAATGCCAACTTAGATGCCTTAGTAGGCTGCCTGTAGCACTGTACAAAGGGATCTCCACACATCCCAGAGCAACTGGCTGAGTCATGTTTGAGATGAAAATGGTGTGAGGTTTGTCTTCATATGGATGTCTATAGGTGAGCTAACCTAAAATCCCTTTACAGTTTTGTGGCAATTTTCATGCGGGCTTAAGGAGACACAGTAAAAACTCACAGAAAAAGTGATTGAGAGTTCTGAGGTGCACAGAAAACACCCCTGGCTCAAGTCCCTGAGCTGCAAATTATCAGAGGCTGAAAAGTATTCAGAACACTTAAGAAGTATTTGCACTACTATACATGCAGTCACACTCAGACCAAATACTGCACTGAGTATTTGCACAGTTCAGCCCTGGTGAGGCCACACCTCGAGTATTGTGTCCAGTTCTGGGCTCCCCAGAACAAGAGGGACATCGAACTACTGGAGCGAGTTCAGAGGAGGGCTGCTAAGATGGTTAGAGGACTGGAGCACCTGTCGTACGAGGACAGGCTGAGAGAGCTGGGCCTGTTTAGCCTGGAAAAGAGCAGACTGAGGGGAGACCTCATTAATGTATATAAACATCTGAGGGGAGGGTGTCGAGAGGATGGAGCCGGTCTCTTCTCAGTTGTGCCCAGCAACAGGACGAGAGGCAATGGGCACAAACTGAAACACAGGAGGTTCCGGCTCAACGTGAGGGGGCACTTCTTTACTGTGAGGGTGACGGAGCACTGGAACAGGTTGCCCAGAGAGGCTGTGGAGTCTCCTTCTCTGGAGACATTCAAAGCCCGCCTGGATGCCATCCTGTGCAACGTGCTCTAGGTGATCCTGCTCGGCAGGGGGGTTGGACTAGATGATCTTCAGAGGTCCCTTCCAACCCTGCCCGTTCTGTGATTCTGTGAGAGAATCTTTGGTCTAAATCACTGTATCGGTGGCTTTGTTTACTGTATTGTTTCAGAACAGGTCAACAGAATTAAGAATATGGCATTCATCAGATTTTGAGGACAGGGAAACTGTCAGATCAACTAATCTATTCTGTGAAAAACAACCTACTGAATTTCATTGTTCTAAAACAGCAGCCAAATTTGGTTTTGAATTCATTAACAACTGAAGACTAAACCGTTCTCTTGCTAGGTGGCTTCAGTAGCTAACCACTTGTACTGGTAAAAATTGAGAAGTGCTCCTAGTGTGAGCTAGTCTGATGCTGACTGCTAAGCATTGATTCTTTTTAGGTCTTCTATGAAATTAAGAAGAAATACCTTTCCTTCTGATAGAATAGTGACAATTATTTACCTTTATTTGTTCAATAAAGAAAAAATACTCAGAAACATTACTAGCAATGTCCCTCTCTCTGAGAAACAGCTGTGGCTATGGCAAAACACTGTTTTGTGGAGATAACCACAACGAACTCTAAGTAAACTACTCAGGTACTAGAAAATGATACTGTATTAATACAGGACACAGCTGACGCTAATGAAATACAGTCCTGGGAAACGGGTTCATGAGCACCTCCATCACATGCTCATCCTGCATCTGGCAGCCCAGCTGGTTTGTTCAGCGCCTTCCTGTGCTGTCCCGTGCAGAAATGCATGCCAGGAGCAGTGGGGAAACTACCAGGGAGGACTCATGAACCTGGGGCTTTCACCGCGCAGCACTGGCACTAACGGGGTTTTGGTAAGAGCAGGCTCATAGTGAAACCACACTTAGTGTTTACCTTCTTGATGCTTTCAGAGTACCAGACAGATTCCCAGCCATTACGTCCATGTGAACTTCAGAGGGAAAAGGCTTTTACAGGAGGAGAAGCCTATGTTCCTCAGTGCTCAGAAGATGGCCAGTTCAGGTAATTCATCCTTGCTATTTTCTGCTGCTTTACTCCATGTCTTTTCACTACTACTGAAATCTTTAGCTTCAGTTTTGAAGAGCATTCCATTCCTATCAATAGACTGGAGGGTGAGGGGCACAGGGGACTCGAGGGACTTCATTGAGCCATGTTGCAGATTCAGCCTCTCCTGAGTGAATTCCCTGTTGCTGGAATTAATCTCTGGGTTTACAAGTTAATCTAAGAGCAATAGGCTAATCTTGGCAGCATTGTTTGTATATTAAATATTTGGTGCAGGTTGCCGTGTAACGCAACTGCTGTCTTCCTATGCACACTCACGGGCACGAGACCTGTGATCCATGTGCCAGCTGGCATAGCTGAGCCAAGCTGACTTGGAGAAGTTATTCCCACTGCTTAAAGTAGCACAGTTGAGTTTCCTCCTAAAGGCAGAAAAGGAACTAAGAAGCACATGGAGAACAGTGTTTCGAAGAACAGCACGTTGCTTGAAGGTGCAAGAAGTTAATGAGTTAAAACTGAGGGCGAGAGAAAATTGTAATGTTCACCAGTATTATCTCACTGTTGTTGCCTTGGGTGGGGGACTGAGAGCCTGCTAGATTTGGCTTAGAAAAGATCTCAAAATGTATTGTAAATCTCAGATACTGAGAATCAGGATTCCATCCAACGTCCTTGCTTCCTGAATGACTTCAAGTCAGTTATCAGCAATTCCTGAAGACTTCAGAGAATTACTAGAATTAAGACCTCCCATCAGGCAGACCCAGATGATTTAGAACCACCCAAAACAAAGCCTTTTCTGATTCCATTATTTGCAGTAGGAAAGTACTTAAGCCTGTTTGCCATGGTTTATGTCCCATACTGACTGAGGATTCTGGAGCTAACAGAATAACATGTGTTACTCGTGTTCTCCTTCAGGACAGTTCAGTGCAGTAGGAATGGTCTTTCCTGTTGGTGTGTGGATGAGAATGGCATCGAGGTACCTGGCAGCAAACAGAATGGGTATCCCATATCTTGTAAGTCAAATGTGTCCATTTTTGTTCGAAGTGGATTAAAAGCCATTTAAATCTGCATTTGAACTCTTGAAATCAAGAACATGTTAACTCCAGGCTTAGATGGACTCTATTTTGTTTTAATTTACGGAGCCTTTCTAGCAGAAGTTGTGGAGTTTCTTTGAAGCTGATCATGGAAACTTGATACACCTGAATGGTCTGTATTCATGAAGGTCACAATAATGTAAGTCATGAATGAAAGATCAACTGGTTGCATTGACCTTTGAGTTGGAGAGCTTCAGTGCCATCTGTGGATGGTTTGTATACATTAGTTTTAGTGACCTCAAGTCCATCAGTGTCTTGATGCCACCCAGGTGGCAGAACCAGAACTTGCCCCTATGAAAACTCAGACGTTGTCTTAAAAAATAAATGATTCAGTGCCCCAAAAGTACCTTCCTCTAACACTGTCCCTCCTGGAACTGCAGGCTTATCCTTCTGCCAGCTGCAAAAGCAGAGGATCTTGGTGAGTCGCTACATCAACAGCAGTAGCATCTCCTACATCCCTCAGTGCGTGGATTCAGGGGCATTTGACGTGATGCAGTGTGACACGGAGCTGGGTCAGTGCTGGTGTGTAGATTCGGAAGGAATGGAGATTTATGGCACCAGGCAGAGAGGAAAGCCAATACGGTGTAAGTAATATTCAACAAAACGGTGGGTTTTGTAGGGATGGAAGGTGTGGTGTGAATGAAAGGTGGTACCTACGCTTACCCTATAGAAGTATAGGTACTTAACTGAGAAATTTAAATCAATGCCTGTTTCCTTTGGTTATAAAGAGAATACAAGGCACCTAGGCTTGCATGTTCGGTGTAATGAATCTAGACGTTTTCCAAACCATGGGTTGGTTCATGGGAAGTTAAAATCCTATAGACATTGCCTTTTTTTCATGTCAGGTCCGGGGACCTGTGAGATCCGAGACCGTCGCATTCTGCATGGGGTTGGGGACAAGAGCCCACCACAGTGCTCAGCAGATGGAGAGTTTTTGCCTGTCCAGTGCAAGTTTGTCAACACTACAGACATGATGTTTTTTGATCTTGTTCACAATTATAACAGGTAAGAGCATAGGCTTCTGAAACAGGGAGGCGGTGCTGCACACTTCTTCAAGTCAGGATCTTACTGCATTTTTTTTTTTTCTATACAAAGCCCTTTTTCTGTGACCCTACCTAATATTATTTCCTGCTAATGAATGGACCAAGTAAAAAACTTTTTCTTCTGAATTAGATTTGCTCTTCTAGAAAAGCCTGATATTGCATCCCTGCAGTCTAATCAGTGTGCCTTTGCACAGCAGTAGTTACCACGTTGAGATCTCTCTTTGGAAAAGTAGTCAGGGAAACCTTTCAAACAGACACAGAACGGCAGATGAGATAAATGCAGAAGGAAGAGAGAAATTCAGATATATAGGAGGTAAGAAAGATAATTCTGTCTGGAATATGAGAACAGAAGGACAGAGTGACAAGTGGCAGCACATTAAGAACAAGTTCTACATGACAGTTGGAAAACTTTTGTCCATTTGCACAGTGCCAGAGTTGCTCACACAGGTGAGCCAGCAAGCGGTGAACGGGGACGTGATGTGCAGACCAGCTTCTGGTGGTTGGAGCAGGCTGGGGAAGATTTCAAAATGCTGGATCAAATGCTTGTCAGTGGGAACAGGAAGCCGTTGTCCTTTGGAGGAATCGGGAATTAATGCTCACATGGAGAAATAAGGGCTGGGAAAGGGGAACTGCAGAGGGAAGAGTTCGTGTCTCGAGAAGTGCGCTTGTCTTGGCGTCTCAATCAGCACATTTCTCCAGAGGAGGGCAGTGGAGTAAATGTAATGTCCCGTTCTGAATTGGCGCTATAGCAGCAAAGGCGTTTTATTGTAAGTGTCAATTTTGCTATTTTGAGGGTTTTCTTCTTTAATTTAAGCAAAACTGAAAGGCAGGTGCAGATGCACAGTGCGGATGTGTCAGAGCTTCGGGAGAGGTTATTTTGACAAGAGCAAAATAATCTGGCTGGTTTGTTTGTTGGCCTGTGCAGTGTGGAAATTCCAAAAGAGCAATTACAGAGAAGAAAACAATGCTTTAAATTGACTTTTTTTTCCCTCCCTTTAGGAGGTTTGTCTGGAAAAGCTCTGCAAGCCTGGGCTTTTCTTGTGTCTATGTCATGTAATTAATCACAGCAGGACCATTTCACTTCCAGCTGTCTACTTTTCTAATTATGGCATAGACTTACTCCATAACCATCTGATTTGAGTATCATAGGTCATTAATATATTTATTTTTCACAGTATTCCTGCCTGGAATATCATTATCCTTTCCTATAAGCAGGACGCTAGAATGCAGAGTTGAAGTGATGAGTTAGACAGAAAAGGACTGTAGCAAAACAGGGATTAAACACCTATTTTAAAAGGTTTGGGTTTATGTTCTGATCATTGGGAAAACCTTCTTTGGTTCCATGGACTGATTTTTGGAATCTAAATGTGTCAGTTAGCTCTCTTCCCCAAATCATTTCCCCACACCTTTACAACTATTCCAGATTAAATCAGTATGTCAAAAAAAAAAAAAGAAGAAATAAAAAAACTTAAGGATAATACTTTCCCAAGTGTAAGATTT
>VXAL01000133.1:44960-58491 GCA_013399475.1 Chauna torquata
TATTCCAGATTAAATCAGGAATGCAAAAAAAAAAAAAGGAGAAATTAAAAAACTTAAGGCTAATACTTTCCCAAGTGGAAGACTTTTGGAAAGAAAGATAAGCCCAAATTTCCTGCCTTACCCTAATACTTGACTGCTGTTACTTCTTTTATGCAGACTGTGCCCAGGTCCTGCTTGGATAGGCAGCCATATAGAAAGCCCTGTAGCTGATAGTGGAGGAGAGACCGGGAACCCAAAAATCAAGGAGATGTTTTTACTTTCTTGCTATAATTTTCATCATATTGAAGACCTTGGTCAGTGTCTTACCCCAGCTCACTGGAGGTTCTGCCTTATTATGCGTTGGAATATTTTATGTTGCTATTCTAAATCAGAAGGACCCTCAGGGATCATTGAGTCCAACTCCTGTCTTTGCACAGGACCACCCAAAAACCAGACCATGTGTCTGAGAGTGTTGTCCAAACTCTCCTTGAACGGCTCGGTGCCGTGACCACTTCTGTGGGGAGCCTATTCCAGTGCCCGACCACCCTCTCAGTGAGGAACCTTTTCCTAACACCCAGCCTGACCCTCCCCTGTCACAGCTCCCTGCCGTTCCCTCGGGTCCTGTCGCTGTCACCAGAGAGCAGAGATCAGCCCTGCCCCTCCGCTCCCCTCGTGAGGAAGCTGCAGGCCGCCATGAGGCCTCCCCTCAGTCTCCTCTTCTCTGGGCTGAACAAACCAAGTGACCTCAGCCACTCCCCATACATCTTGCCCTCCAGGCCCATCACCATCTTTGTTGCCCTCCTTTGGACACTCTCTAATAGTTTCATGTCCTACGTGTTATTTTTTTGGTAGTGTAAAAAACATGTTTTGGTATTCTCCCTCCATTTCTGAGTAGTCAGTGAGAAAGGCAGCTGTGCCTTGAGCTGCACATATGAAACATAGAAGGGGTTATTTGCAAACCTGCTTTTGAAGATCGGTAACAAGTTCCCTTTGCTGAAAGCCAAGAGCAGAGACTCACAGTTGGAGGAAAAGGTCAGCAAGCAACCTCACATTTATCTACTGCTTTTTTTTTTTTTTTTTTTAAAGTGCAAGCACTCTTGTTGAAACACGTGGCTACAGTGCAAACTTATCCACAGCTTAAGTAATGACCCCTGCTTCAGCCTCTTCTTTTTGGATTGGGTCTGATAGATGAGGTCTTCTGAGTTACCACTTCTCACCTCTAGGGCTGTGATTGTAAAAAGGCTGAGAAAAAGAAAAGAAGCAGTAGGGCGTGAGTTTTCCAGGCATGGTGGATGAAGTTCTATCCTCTTGTTTGTGTGGGCCTAATTTGTATCCTTTTGCACTTTATTTAGCTGTACTCTCAACTTAGAACAAAAGTAACCAGAATGCCAGGATATGACTACACATCTGTCCCATATAAAAGTGATATAATTAAGCATATGACATCTTAGCATTGAGGATAAAGAAAGAATCATGCAGATTTTTTTGATGTTGTTTGTTTGTTTGTTTGTTTGTTACCAGAGTGGAGCAGCACTGCGCCGTGATGTTCAGGCTCTGGGATAGGAGCACTGCTGGGACAACCCCAGAGGTTACCAGTCCTTTCCTTTGCCAGGGGCTGCTGTTGCTGTTTGCGTCCCTGAGCCACCCCAGCTTGTGCTTTCACGTACCGAGGGGTGGCAGAGCTCATAGTCAGACTCCTGAAACTGTCCAAAGGCTGTTGCTCCACTCCTTGTGCCTGCCTGCTGGGAAGCCACCAGCTCGGAGCCAGCCAAGCGTTTGACGGCGTTTCTTGGGGGCATTGCAGGCTGTACACGTCAGAGCAGCCCTGAGGCTGCAGTAGGGTGGCACTGGAACTGAGGCTAGTTGTGGTCCCAGTTAGATCATCCAAGGTCAGAGGGTTGCTGTAAACTGCTTTGGCATGTCAACCTTTTGTCCCAGTTGATCGAGTTGCTAAGTGTCCTTTCTTGTTAAGAACCTACTCTGACTCTGTCATTCTGTGAATGTCTTGAGCAGAATATTCAACTTCCCTTTTACTAGATTTTTCCAAATAAGCCACGTGTGGCTGCGACATCAGGCCTTTATCATATTTCAGGGAAAAGGTATGTCTCTGTAAAATAATGCAGTTGTTTTGGAACATGGTCAGAGTGTCCCACTGGCCATATTGCCTCAATCTAGAAGACAAAATCTTCTATTTGTTTGCAGAAACCCTAGAGTGTCTGTCAGTTAAGATCACATTTATTATGTTTTTTTCCAACTCTGACCATATTAAATTTCCTTCTTAAATCATTGCTTTGCTGGAATCTGGCTGTTGTCGCTCCTCGAATGTTATACTGGGAAACAGCATTTCTTTGATCTCCAGAAATAGGAGTCAGTCTTACTTGTAATGCGTTAAAAACCTTTTCTCTTTAATCCGTTGAGCTGTGCTTTCTGAACGAAAAAGATTAGTGAGGTTTCTATCAGCTTTTGTGCTTAATTCAGTGCAGAAAGCATATGCAGCATGGAGGGAAGAGGAAGGAACCTGCTTGTTTAGGCACTCTGCCATCCTGTGCAGATTTGTGGAAGAAGTTGATGAACGGCTGTTGTAATAACGTTAGGCCAGTGTGTGTCTATTTTACACTCTTTGGCATGCTTTTGGTGGTGGGAACAGAACTGAAAATGAACATTAGAGACTGGGTATGTACGTAGGAAGGATCAGAAATCTGTCTGAAAGGAGATCGTATTGTCCTGTATTTGGTTAAAAAAATTCAGAATTGTTAGCCTACTGAAACACTGATTTGGATCATGTCAGAGTCTGGTTGACACAAGCAGACTGAAGGATCGCATACCGGCTTTGTGCTGGGCTGATATCCTTGCCATACAAATTTGGGAGGGAAGCACAGATGCTTTTTTGTTGCTGTTGACGGGCCTCCCTGAGCACTTCACAGGAGGCTGCTTTTGCTTCCAGGCTCCCGGCAGCTTTCCAAACCTTCAGCTCCTTCCGGGAGACGTTCCCGGAGGTCTCTGGGTACTGCTACTGCACGGACAGCCTGGGGAGAGAGCTAGCAGACACTGGTGAGTACCTCCCAGCATCTCGCGCTTCAGCTTGAGCGGCTTTGAATTCCCAAGGAAAAGGACAAATAAAAAGTGTCAGTCTTCAGCTTCATTTGGGGCTCCAGGTTCATTCTTACAAGATGTAAGGGCACAGAGCAGCTGATGTGACCAGTACAAGGGAAAGGCTGGAGCTCTCTGGTGACATTTGCTCGCTCAGGGTGAACCCCACCCTTGGGAGCAGCGCTCCAGCCAGCAGCAAGTGGAGCTGCTGCCCAGGAGGTAACCCTGTCCCTCTTGGAATGGTGGAATAGGATTTCTGAATGTCCACCCTCTGTCCACCTTAGAAAGCTGAATCCTATTCAATGTCTGATCAGCAAATGAAGGGGAATATGAAGGGCCTGGAGGCTGAGCTATTTTGTTTTTGCTCAGAGGGTCCTTCCTTTTTTCTCATAGCCTCAGGTTACCTTTCAGGCGTGTTAATGGTTGATGGAACATTTTGCAAAAAAGAATTTCATTATTTTTTTTTCCAAGAAGGAGTAATGAGGAGGTGGAACACTTCCAGATCCTCTTCCTTAGATATTGGTGTTTAAAAAAAAAAAAGAGGAAAAAAAAAAAAAACAGACCTGGGAAAAATGCAGAGCGCAGAGCATGATGGTTTCAAATTTACATGGTAGATGTGAACTTCAATATTTAATTCCCATGAGTATGAGAAGTTCTCCAAAAATCTGTGTGCTCAGAGGAACTGCTGCATGTCTTTTAATTTACTTGTTATACAACCAAAATAGTTAGGGATTGGCTTTTGGAAACATCAGACAGTGATATAATTGCACAGTATCGGTTGCACTACTGCGAACTGAACATAACACAACCACAGCCCAGAGCTAGTTTACTGGATGTTCCTCCTGCTCATTTTGGTAGATGTCAAAGTGTAAAGCTACTGACTGGGCACTCAGCAGCAGGTTGTATGGTGCAGTGCGTAAGGGTTATGCAGTATGAGTTCACACTTGGGCCAGTTTAGAAGGCTGGTTTTCTTTTTCCTGAAAGTTTCCAATTCCGCTCCTCTGGTGCAAAGCAGATGACTTCTGTCTTAAAATCAGACTCTGTGCTAAAAGTCTCTCTTTCCCAGGCTTGGAGCTGCTGCTTGATGAAGTTTACGACACAATTTTCTCTGCACTGGAGCCAGCCCGCACATTCGCAGAGACCAGCGTATATCGGATCCTGCAGAGGCGATTTCTAGGGGTTCAGCTGGCTACCTCTGGCCAGTTCAGATGTACGTAGCATCCAGGTGACTCCCTGTAAATGGAATGATAATTTCGGAGCTTGTGTATGACGGCTGCCATTGTGGAGAGTTGCTTTAATAGCCTCTTGCACTAAAAGAATATAATATCACGGTTTCAGTGCAAGAATCAAGGTCCCTGCATTGCAGCTGACTTTTAAAAAATCTCTGGACTGTAGATTCTTAGCAGCAGATTGTACCTATCCTCTGATGAAAACTTTCCCACACACTTGAGGTTTGCATTAGTTGAAAGCCTATGAGCTCTCCGTATCTCTTGCTTTGAGATTCTGGAGATGGATCTGATGATTTATTATATTAAAAGCCTGAGAAAATGCTCCCTCATTTACGACAGTACAGTCAGAAATAAGAAGGATATTGCATTGGCCCCAGTACACTCCATCCCCAGGAGACTACACAAAGAGGTTGTAGTGCCTGAGCCAGCAAGGTTAAACTTCTGGATCCGCCCTTGGGTCCATTCCCTCCCTGGTGAGGGCAGACAAATGGGGAGAGTGTTTCTCTGCCTATAGGCAATGAACCCTGCAGGACAGGAGCCTAAGTGCCTACACCAGAGCATGAGAATTGCCTTGCCTGGGGAGAATTTGTATCCCCTGGTGTGATTCTTCATCTTCCCATCCAAACTCCTCTGATGTTTGTATCTGACCCTCACTGAGGAGTTGCATCACCAGAGATATTAAGCAGATCCTGATGGAAGTGTTCCAGTCACATGGGTCACACAGTTTTTCTATTCCTGGGACGAGCTGATCATTTTGGGAGTCTGGAAAGCATCTTCCCCCTCCCACTGCACAGTGTTGTGAAACAGGCTCTGACTGTGGCTAGAGGCTGCGGTTGTCAGCAGAGGTGAAGCTGTAACAGCCACAAGATGGAGATATGATCACGCTCGTTAGCCACTGGCAGTGACTGTGGTGATGTATCCAGGTTTTACACCATCACCTGAAGCCATGCACGTTAGGTGGTGCCAGGAAAGCTGCCACACTCCCTGGAAGAACGGTTTGTTCTGATGTGATGCCCTTGCTGCCTCAATCTGGCAGCTGAGTGAAGCTGAAATGCTCTGGAAGGTGAGAAAAGTTAGGCTGTGGGACTGTAGGTTTATATAAACAAGGAAAGCTTCTGTTGGAAGGGTTGAGTGTAGTATTGGAGAGATCATAACTACTCTCAGAAAATTTGTTTTTTGTAATTTTGGCTTCTCTGCCATTCTGGCTGGTTTGACAGGGATAGGGTCTTCTGTTCCCTGTGGAGGGATACAAAAGAAATTGGTGGTCCCAGACCAAATCTCTGCAGTCAGATGTGGAGCCTTTTGCAGGAGTAACACCTCGTTCTCACTGGAAACACTGATGCATACCTGTGTTGCCATCTCCCAAGCTGCACATCTGTCTCTGTTGACCACTTTTGCATTTGCATTAAGGGCCAGAGCTCACCTAGCCTCTGGCACAGCACACTGAGTGAGAGATGCTGCTACTCTGTCTACCCAGGACTAGGGCTGAAAAATGGGTTGAGGTTTATTTTCTGTTCAGTTTTTAGAAATGAATACCTACAGAAGAACACCATGGGATCACTTCCCTTGGGTAAAAGAGGATGGAGGGTTGGGCTGGTACTTGAAGTTTTAGGAAATTTTTTTTTTTTTTTTTCCAGCCATGGCAAAAATAGGCAAATAATGGGATCAAGCAGAGATGGCTCTGAAACTTTAAGCTTTCACTCGTGTTTTCTTCCAGGCCCCTCAAAATGTGAGGTTGAACGGTACGCAGCCTTGCGCTACCAGCACGCCTACGTGCCTTCTTGTGACCCTGATGGGGGCTATGCTCCACTGCAGTGTCAGCAGGGAGGACAGTGCTGGTGTGTGGACACCAAAGGGCAAGAGGTCCAGGGCACGAAGAGACGAGGACAGCCTCCAGCCTGCGGTATGTCTTCAGTTTGGAAAAGGGAAAAATGCTGGCAAATACTGCTGCCTTGTACATCCATATATGCTTCCAGTTCAAGCCAAGCCCTTTCACATTCCTTCTCCAAACCCTTCATCCTCTGTGAGAATTTTGTCTTCGGTAAAAAACAAATAAATAAGAACAAACAAACAAAAAAACAAGCAAAAAATAAAAAACCTGAAGGACCAATTCCCAATTCTCTTCTTGGCTCTGACAGATTGTGGTGCTCAAAAACTGGAATCCGAAAACCTCCATGGGGTTAAGAAACACATTTGAATAAATTACTAAGTATCATATTCCTTTAATTTTCCTTTACGATCTGTGTTTAGCCTTGTAGTTTTTCACACAGTGAGGCTTTTCTTTGCAGCCAAGAAATCTGTCTGTGGACTCCAGGAGCTGGGGCATTAAGTCCCAATATCTAGTATAATATAAGGAAGCTGGTGATGGCATTTTTGGGTTTTACCTTCTTCTTTTGGTGAAATGCTACTGAACTTCTAAGATGTTTCTCTCTCATCTTGATTTTTTTTTTTCTGTATTTCTTTCAGTGCATACTTGACCATGAAAATTGTCAAATCTGGTAGAAAACAATTCAGAGGTGTCTGGGTTTGTAGTTTGAGAGGGATTTCATTAAGAATACACCATCGAGTCAGTGCTCCAGATGGAAATGACAGCAGAAATGTCAAAGGGCCAGAGGGGAGCAGGAAAGTTTAAAAACCTTCACTCCAAAGTTCACTACCTAAATATTCAGGATTGTGCTGGAGGGCTGGGGCACGAGGTCTTAATGCGGGATGCCTTCAGGGGAGTTCATTTCTCTGTCTACAAGGCACAGTCGTACCATGCAGATAAAGAAAGAAGGAATCTACCCTGGGTGTCACGATTCCAAGTCACTCAATGTGCTCCAGGCGCAGACAAGCTTACAGTAAAATGAAAATGTTCGCATGACTCCAAGGCTGATCACCAAGGATATTAAAAGGGAGCCTTTGAGAGGCCTCACCATGTGTTGGGACTGGTTGTTTTCTCTTTGCATGTGCTTTGCTGAGCCTTCCTGATAATTTTGGGGGGGTGGGGGGGAGCATGACCTGAGGCTGCTTGCAGCTTTTATTGGCAGACTCAGGAAATTTAAGTAGGGAAAATTTCTGTGGACATTTTGCAGAGTAACTCCCAAGAAGGTATTCCATGAGGACATAGCTGGAGACTGTGGCCAGCCAGCTACATGCCATTTGCGTGTCTCCTGCTCTGTTTTATTTCTTTTTGATTTCTTCAGCTCTTACTCCCAGCAGTGTTCATGCTGGAGGAGGCAGAGGTGTAGGTGTGGGGAGTGTCTCAGGTATTCGCGTGACCTGGGGCACGAGGCAGTTTGGATAGGAACGTGCTCCTTTTCAGACCCTACAGTAAATTCACCCCAGCAGTGCTTTTCAGTTTTTTCCTTCTCGCTCTACTTTGATTCGATTCAACAGTGGATAGGAGGGGAGAGCATTCAAAGTCTGTGATCCTACATTTGTTTCAGATTAGTATACTTGGGGATTGTGCTCTAGGGACCAATAAGTTAGTGTAAACCAATGTTCTTCATCCCTGTTACCGAGAGCCAACACTGAACATAGAAGGGGCCCATCCTACAGAAAATGCCTTCACAAAAGAACCACTGTGAGGGACCCTGAGCCCATGCCAGGAACTGTGGAGCAAGACAAGGGTTCTAAAGGAGGAGTGAGAAAGATGCTGATCACAGAGCCTCAGATTACTTGCTAACCTGTTTGAGAAGCTTTTAGGATTTCCAACTTTTATCCTCACTGTTAGCAGGATTCATGACTATTTTATGATGTTCATCACTTTTGCCTGAAAGTAGAAAGGAAGGAGATGGGGGGCAGCCCGATGGTTGCCATGCTGGAGCAGACCAAAGCTACTTATCCACTGTCCTGTCCCAAACAGGGACCTCAGTGGTGCTTACGGAGAAAGTGTGAGAAACATAGGAAATGTAGAGCGACTCTTCCATACATCCTCCCTGTCGCCTGCAGGCTGGGCAGTCCCCAGACTGGAGGTTGAACCCAGGCCATTGTCTTCAGCACTCCTCTAAGGAGTCATCTTCCAAAGATTTATCTAGCTGCTCTTTAAACTTTTATCCTTCCTAGCATCATCTGGTGATAAGTTTCATGATCATAATTATGTGCTCTGCTTCTTGCTCATGTCAGAGTCTTTATATCTACAGTCTTCCATTTTTTTGGTGTCTTTTGAGCCTTAAGCTGATATTTTCAGAGGTCCTTCCTTCAGAAATGTGTTGCATCCTAGCTTGTAGCCATTGCTGTCTTTGTATGAATATACAGAGACTGGACTGGAAACAGGCAAACCTGTCTCATAGCTCAGCCCAGGACATGGGTGGCCAGGGCCGTTAAGACCTGTTGGTGCCCTCAGAATACTGACATATGATTATTTTTATTGACATTTTGTAATTTTTTTTTTTTCATTTAGAGCTCGCTTGTGAAGGCCATCTAGCCCTTGATACTCTGTTACTGCTAATTTTAACAATTCATTTTCAAACCTCAGGTAATGAATGCTTTACTATGAAACTAAAGGTCTGGGTAGGAAGCCTCCATAAATTTCCCATTAGTGAACATTGGTGAAAATGACTATTTCTTTTTTTTCCAGCAATATTTTTCCCTTTCCCACATTCACATATTGTGCCTGGATCATCTGTGGTTTTTATTAGAAGTAGGCATCCTACCAGAGAGTTAATGTGTTTGAGAAAGACTTTATTCATACTTTCAACCATACGAACAGGAATGAAAATTTGCATCGGAAAACAACAGAATTAGAAAAAGATCACAGAGCAGTAAATTCAGATGTAATAAAGGAATGTATCCTTTCAGTTTGTGTCTTGAATGGGGACGTATATTTTTAAGTTACACTCAGCAACAGTTTAAATTTCCTTATCAATGTGCCTGATGCTTAGCTGTGGAACTACAGACAAGTTAAACTACACTCAGTGGCTTCTGCTGAGGCTGCTTGAAAGATATCTATAGAGTAGCAGGTTTTGGAGGTTCTGAAGTCTGTACTTTTTAATCTTTGTTTAGGTGAAGAACAAACATGCATCTCTGAGAGACGACAGGCATTGTCAAGGATCTTTTACGGCCCTGCTGGGTACTTCAGTCAGCCCAACTTATTTTCTACGCCAGATGCGCAGACAGAGAAAATAGCTGGCTTCTCAAGACCCTGTCCTTCCTCCTTCAAGGAGCTGTTTCTGGACTCCGGATTGTCGTCCCCAGTCGTGCAAAACCCATATGCCAGCCAGATTCCCAGGCTAGAATCCACCCTTAGTGAAGCCATCACAGGGATATTCCCATCAAGGGAACTGGCTCAAGTGGCATTGCAATTTACTGCCAATCCAAAGCGTTTCCAAGAAAACCTCTTTGGAGGAAAGTTCTTGAAGAACATGATCCAGTTTAACTTCACAGGGACACTTGGCACTAGTGGCAAATACAGTATTGCCCAGTTTTTCCCACAGGAAGATGTGACAGGGAGGGATAACAGCCAAGACCTTCTGGAATCAGCTGAGGCATTTTCATTGGAAGTATCAAAGGGGAGCTCCATTTTGAGTCAACCTCTTGTAGGCAGCTTTGGCCGCACAGTAACTCTGGAGGACAATCAGAATATGATGAAATTCCTCTCCTCTGTCCTGGAACTACCAGGGTTCTTTACTTTCCTTCAACAAGTGATTTCTGTCCCCAAAAGCATTGCTGAAGATTTAGGTGAAGTGGTGAAACTAGCTTTGGGATCCAAAGACTGTGGTGAGGAGCCAAGGGACCTGTTTGTTCCAACATGCACCAAGGAGGGGAGGTATGAAGAAGTTCAGTGCTATGCAGGAGAGTGCTGGTGTTTGGACATTTCAGGTAAGGAAGTGCCAGGCTCAAGAGTTCAAGATGAACATCCAAGGTGTCCCACTGATTGTGAGAAGCAAAGGAGAAACCTGCAAAACTTGAAACAAAGCCTGCCTGCAGGATCAGATCTTTTTATTCCCTCTTGTACCAAGGATGGAGACTTTCTGCCACTCCAGTGTTATGGGACAAATTGCTTCTGTGTTGATTTGAATGGCAAAACTATTCCAGAAATAAGGGGAAATACTGGAAAACCCATTCAATGTAAGTTCTAGGAACTGGGAATTTAAAGTTGCTTCCTTATTTTGTTGGAATTTCATGATTTATTTCTTCATGTCTGATTATTTCTGGAAATGTATGGGTGATGTATACAAATAGTATTGTTGCCTAACAGAAAAGAATATCAGCCCTACAGTTGCAGGGGAATAGTGGGAAACAGTGTACGTAAACCTTGGTATCCTAAGTCTTAAAGACAGTCCCCTTTTCTTTCAGTATGTAAGGTAGGTACACTCACAACAGAGGAGCCTGAGGTCTTGCCTTTTTAATGAGTATGTCATTGACAGCTGTCTCTACTTAAGTGTGTATTATAGTGATGCCCACAAGACCTGGAGGATGTGCGTGCCCCTTGCCAATTGAAAAAGCTCTGTTGCTTCCAGGACCAAGTAACCTGGGCAGTCACTGGCTCATTCTTGTCCTGAGAACTGAAGAGCTTCAATGTCTTACGCCATGAACTTCTTTTAGTATTTTAGCTCAGGAACGTATCCTCAGCTTGGTAGGCCATCACAGGAGACTGAACATAGAAGATGGATTCAAATACTAATAGGTTTTTCCTAAAGGTTGTGCAGTCAGGCCAGAAAAGCGAGTCACAAATGACTTGTCAGACACAATTTGGTATTGCATCTTGCTTATAGACTGTCAGATGCCTCTTCTGCTCCTCTATTAATGCAATACAAAGGAAGAAGAAAGCACATAGGCTGGGAATATTTGTCTTTCATGGTTCTTTGAACTGAAAACAACACATCAACAAGAGGAACAGGCCAAGAGAAGAACCTGCTTTTCATTTTGGATGGAACAGCAGAGTATCCAGCAGATGATACTGGTACATAGTGAAAAGAGCTCTTTTGAGTAGCAGTTTGTAGAAGTACTGGGGAATTCATCACAGTGCTCTAAATCAGTAGTGGATTTATTCCTAGCAACCTATCTGGAGCGCAGTCAAAAATAAACAGGTTCATAATGCTGTGGTGTGCAGAAGGAGGTGAGCTCCTCTATCTTGCTGTGTTTGTAGAACTGCTTGGTGGCAAAATGAGATTTGGCTTTGGAGGTGGCAGAAAAATCTTCCAAAAGAAAACTCACTCACTCTTGCATTTTGAAGGATGGTATTTTTATATTCAGCTGCAATATTCATTACAGAGTAGGAAGAGAGGACAACAGTGGTTGAAAATTCTGGTGAAGTCCAAGGGGAAATAAAATCAGTATTATCCTACTATTCAGATGGTTTCACTTACAGAGTTTGGCTGAATAAGCATTAACTGCCAGATTTTCAACTGTATCTGAAAATACCTAAATGGTGTGACCAGATTCAGGAAGGTGTATAGTGGCATCAAGCACCTGCCCCCCCAGTAAGAATTACAGGTGCCTAACGTGCTCAGATTTTTAAAAAATTTGTATCTGTATGCATCTTTCAGTGCTCACATGCCTTTAAAAATCTTATCCTGATTCAGCATAGAAGAATTTGGTGCCCTTAATAATGGGCCAAAAATGTTAGTTTGGGGACAAGTGATGAAGTATTAATAATGGTGTTGATAGTGTAATAGTGAGGATGTTCACGTTGGGGGTATTGTATATCTTCAGTGCATTCATAAGATGTGCTGTGCATGTTTTTCTTTTCCCCAGGCCCCAGTGCTTGCCAAGTAACAGCTGGTCAGGAGTTTGTAAAGACTGTGAAACTTCTGCTGTCGGACCCAAGTGCCCCGCCTCAGCTTTCCAGTATTTACTTACCCCAGTGTGATGCTGATGGTGCCTGGAGGCAGGTGCAGTGCAGCGGTCCTCCTGAGCAAGCCTTTGAGTGGTATGAAAGGTGGATTACAGAGAACAATGAAGGCAAATCTCTGTCTGTTGCTAATCTATTGAACATCATAACTGGATATAAAAATGCTTCTTCGAAAGGCTTTTCAGGTTTTATTAAAGCTTTGTATGAGGCTGGGCACCAGAATGTCTTCCCAGCTTTTACTACATATTCCTCCTTCGCTGATCTTCCACCTGAAGTGCTGGAGGGAAATGTGACCTATGCATCTGAGAACATTTTGTTGGATCCATATACATTCTGGCAGCTTCTGAATGAGCAGTTGACCTATTACCCAGGACCCTACACTGATTTCAGCACTCCTTTAAGCCACTTTGAACTTCGTGATTGTTGGTGTGTTGATAGCAAAGGAGAAGAGCTGCAAGGAACAAAGGGAGAAGTGAACCAAGTTCCAACATGTGAGTAACAAAATTGCTTGCACATAAGTAACAGTGTTTCTGGTCTTTGCTTTTGCACCATAAGAAAAAAGGTCCTTTCAAATGCAATGGGGTAGGAGATAAGGGCTTGGGGAAAGATCATTGATACTGTCATTATCTCTGGCCACCAGAGGTGGGGAAACTCATTTTTGGAAAAAAAAAAAAAGGTCTCTCATCTTTGGCAATATGGAGGAATAAAGTTCTGTATCAAGGTTGTGTAGATTTCGTAATTCGGAGCGTAGGCATATAATGCTTTTTCATAAGGTACTTAGCCAGACACCAAAGGACACTTTAAAGCTAGAAGCAGTCTGTGAAGACTTGTATGGAAAATTCACTGTTACACTAACTGATGTAAATGACTTCCAAGAACACCTTAAAGTGATGCTGGAGGAACTTTCTTTACTGTTTCTTATTACTCAGTCGAGGGTAACAGGTATCCCCTAGAAGCCACTAGGACAAGAGTGAGGCCAGCACTGAAGTTTGTAAGGCCTCTGTCTAGGGCATCTCCACCAAAGCTCTTGGGTCCTCTTTATGGTTATTTCAGCAGATGAACTATATCATAATTGTAGTCACTAAAACCATTCTCATCACATAGTAATTTTTCAGCTGGAAGGAAGAGGCAGGACAATGAATGGCAAACTTCCAAACAGACAAGGAGCACTGAACTAGTGTATTGGGTTTACGTGCTAAAGGTTTGGTAGCAGGGGGGCCACAGGGGTGGCTTCTGTGAGAAGAGCCCAGGAGCTGCCCCATGTCAGAGAAGAGCCAGCTCCAGCCAGCTCCAAAAGGGACCCGCCGCTGGCCAGAGCTGAGCCCATGAGCGATGTTGTTTGCGCCTCTGGGAGAGCAGATTGAAGAAAGGGAAAAAACTGCTGCGCAACAGCAGCTGGGAGAGAGGAGTGAGGAACAGCCCTGCAGACACCAAGGGCAGTGCAGAAGGAGGGCAG
>VXAL01000133.1:58843-74834 GCA_013399475.1 Chauna torquata
CGCGCTGCTCAGGGGGAGGAGGTAGAAGAGGGTGGATGGGGGGAAGGTGTTTTTAGTTTGCTTTTAGTTTCTCACTGCTCTAGTCTGCTAGTAATAGTAATAAATTATATTAATCTCCCTATGTTGAGTCTGTTTTGCCCGTGCCGGTAATTGGTGAGCAACCTTCTTGTCCTTATCTCAACCCTTAAGCCCTTGTCCATCGTATTTTCTCCCCCTGTTCCTTTGAGGAGGGGGAGTGAGAGAGCGGTTGTGGTGGAGGTCGGCTGTTTAGCTGGGTAAAACCACCACAACTAGTCAGTTCTGTGGGCAAAAGGGAAATAAAGAGGATAAAGCAGATTAGCAGTTATTTTAGCAGAAAACCTTTCAGTGGGCTGGTTCTGTGTGTTGAGCCGGCATATCCAAATCTGTGGATGTGTGGAAAGGACAGGCGAAGTGCCAGCTTCCCTCTGCCTTCTACAGGTCCTGGTATATGTGAAGGTGTTAAGCAAGAGGCCGTGAAATTTATGGAGGAGGCAGAGCAACTCATCCGAGCATCAAACACTTCCCATTTCCCTTTTGGAGAGAGCTTCTTGATGGCAAAAGGAATACAGCTCACAGACAATGACCTCCTACGTTCTGCTCAGCTCTACGAGTCAGAGGTGATGGTCTCTGAAAAGCTGTTATCACGTGGTGACTATTCTCTCCAGCTGGCTGCACGATCAGGTAGGTGAGAGGGAGATGAGAACTTTTAATTCAAAGGATTAATAACCAGGACCTGTGCAAGAGTGCTCTATATTGAGTTCAACTTTGCTGAAAGACAGGTGCAACTCAGCAGGTGTTACTTATCGGTGCAATTAACCTAACGCAAGACCTGATTTCAGTTGTCTTGTATGTATGACATCATGCATAGATAAGATATGCACCTGCAATTTTTGTTGTTTTCCTTTTTAAAGTACAAGGAACAATCAAGTGTCTGCAAACAGGCACTTTAAAAATATCTCTTCTTGTATTGGTCACCAATATCTTTCTCTTACTTACCTTTTACAGTCTTGCATTTCTACTGGCAGAGTCACTTTACTTTGAAAGGTTCTGCTGGAGAAGCAACGCAGTTGGGATTTCATCCCTACATCCCACAGTGTGATGGCCTGGGAAACTGGGAGCCAACTCAGTGCTATGAGAGCACAGGTGAGTAATCACTAGCAAAATGGTCTGGGTTGTCTGAACATAGAAAATCTAAGTAGAATTCTAATTAAAAAAAAAAGGAAAACTTCTATTCTTGTAGCCAAAGTGGAGAGAGGTGGATAGGTGGACTACATGATCGGTGAAAAATTAGCTGGAGTGAAGGAATTGTCAAGTGACAGCTCATAGCAGCTCAAAAATCAGTCAGTGTTTAGTTGCTCTCTGCTAGTAGTGTTCCTCAGAGGTCAGTTCAGGGGCTGGAAAATTTTTAATGCCTCTGTTAATGACCGGGGCAATGAGATGGAGTGCACTCTCAGCAAATTTGTGGATTATACCAGATGGCTGGGAATAGATGATGTGCTGAATAATAGGGCTTGCAATGGAAGATTCTCAACAGAGCTGCTACATTTCCATTCTCACCACTGCTCTGAACTATAGTCTACTTATTTCTGGAAAACAAGGTTAACGGTATCTTAGACTTACTGACCATTTTCTGTAGTGATGCAGTGGATCAAAATCCTCCAAGAATGCAACAAAGTTAACCAAGAATACTGCAATACAACATCTACAATAAGTCTGCTTTTCTTCCCTGAGCAGGTCATTGCTGGTGCGTGGATGAGAGAGGACATTATGTTATGGATTCCTTGGTTTCACGCTCAGCAGAACTTCCCAAATGTCAGTTGGTTTTTCTTCTTAAATGTCTGTACTTACCTGTTCTTAAAAATTTGAATCTTTATTGAAAATTCTTGTATGATATGCATGAAGCAAGGCTTTTTTTTAACTATTGCAAGAAAAGAGAAAGGAGCCTTTTATGCTCATTTTTCTCATGTGTTTCATTTCATTATGTATGAATTCAGCTTGCATGATTTGGACGTGGACCTTCTACTGCTGTTACCAAACACCGATCAGGTGTTCCCTGCCTGACACTGTATCAAAGCCTCATGCAGATGTGTGAAGGAGATGGGGATGTACCACTTTCTCTAGGTTAGGTTTGAGAACTTGATTTTATTTTAACACACAGATATGTTTTTCCTCTTACAGGCCAGACATCATGTCAGAGATCTCGAGCCAATGCCCTAATTTCCAGCTGGAGACAGAGCAGCTCACAGCTGGATGCCTCTGCAGCAGACCTATTTGTCCCCTACTGCCTTGAGGTAATTTCACAAGGCTGAGGGAAGAAGAAACAAAACCTCCTCGGTGTTGCTAACACCATGCTAAAGGCCCATACAGTTTCAGTATATGCTCACTAAGTATCTCTTGTGCTTTCTTATTAACCTGAAAGAAAAGGGTTAGACAAAACAAAAAGAGGGCCGTGCCCTTCATCAAGCAGTGTTTAAATAGTTGTGAGATGAAGACCAGGAACAGGAAGCTCTGTTCATGCCTACACTTCCCTCCTACAGTGTGTCTCTGCTTAGTCCTTACACAGGGCTGTGTTTAAAAGGCACAACTTAATTAACTGGCATTTGGGAGCCTTTTTCTTTCTAAGCTATGGGAGAATGTGAGGATGAGAGGGAGATAGATACAGGTATCCCAAAACAGGGTTCATGATGCTCTTGACACCTGGCAGTGAGCAGGGTACAGCCCTGAGATGAGCAAGGAACAGACATTTCAAACCAAGGTTATACCAGAACTTCATTCCGATGGGCTTCCAGCCTACATACTGCTTCTGTCAGGGCCTGGTCTCAGTATTAAATTAGGTAGCCTGTATTTTAATATTTCGTTTTTTCTTTTTAACATGTACTAATGGACAAATGTAAATATAATCAAATATTTTAACCAAGCTTTTGGGATATGGATTCCAATGTGTGTTAATAGCCATTGGTCTGCAATGACAAGTAATTGGTTCTTCCTAGACAGGAGAATACGCAGTGCTACAGAGATCCTATACAGACATTTGGTGCGTAGATCCTGTGTCAGGAGAAGTATTTCAGCGTGGCAACAAAGATTCGGATGGAAACCCTGAGTGTGAGTAACGCTTTACCTGCAGCCTGTGATGGCAGTAGTAACGTCTCACTCATGCTTTGCAGTGTATGTACTTTTGTTTTTGGAATGATGTCCATGAAAACATGGGAGGCTTATGGTTTAACTCCTCAGTGATAAGTGCGTGCAAGGATATATATTTGAAAGGATAGCTGAAAATAGTTATCCTCTACTTTCATAACACCAGAAACAAACCAGTCTACGGAAAGTGATAAGTAAGATATTTTCTCTTTTTTCTCATGCTACTTTAGAAAATTCTTTGGGCTCATGGATGAGTTTTCAGGATGAATTCTGAGCTGTAGAAACTGGGCCAGGTGCAGTAAGGGAGTCCATTTTACATGGTCCACAACTGATTCATGGAGTGCAATTAAATCTATATTGTCTTTATATTGTCTTCAAATAAAGACAGAGAACTCTTGAGGTCTCATCAGAGATGGTTGCTCCAAAAGGTTGAAGAATTCCTGCTTATAGATATTGGGATGCCTGATTGGAGCTAGTGCCCTGGCTCTGCTCTTTTGAGCAGTACAGGCAGCTCGAGAACCTGTAGTTTTGCTGTGCTGATTTCTTCAGTTCTTCAGCAATTTTTGGATTTCCTTCTCCCATAGAAAATTTGTGAGAATAATTTGTTGGCTTCAGGTAAAGTTTCTCCCAGAACATCTGTAACAGAGTAGATAATTACTAAGGATAAGATAGCAAGTTAGAAGGTACCTTGGTCTGACCCAGCAAGTCTGCTCTCCTCGTCTTATAGATGACCTACTGATAGAAGTCTGGCAAAGATGTACAGCTGACCTGATGTGGGATAAGTAACTGCACATTCAGTGAGAAACTAGCAGTTGTGTATTGGTTCCTTAAATCACCACACAGGTTTACAAACTTACTCCAACACTTGTGGTTGAACAAAATTAGTAAATACTGAATTTATTACAAGTTGAGGTTGAACTATTTGGATCTGCTTGTGTGTGGATGGTTCCTCAAGCACATGGCACTGTTTTATTTGTTTGTGGGAGACCATAAATATTGCTGTTTTGTGTAAGTAAGCATGTGGTTATATTTTAAAGGTATCAAGTGGAGCATTTCAACTATTTTAAGATATAAATAATCATATTATTATTACATTTCAAATGACGTTGTTCAAAAATTCTTACTAAAAATAATTTTTTTTTTTTTTTAAATTTAAAATGTCAGCATCCAAGTGGTACTCTGTGAAAATTACGGCAAGAAAGGATGTTCATGCAAAATAAATATCTGTATCATATGTTGTATTTTTTTCTTCTGTTTTCTTGGTGCAAATTCATATAACATGCACTTTAATCTTTAGGAAAAAAAAAAGTATGTTTCCTGGTGAAACTAAAATGCCACACTTTTCTGTAATCACACACATTAACTATGATTTTTTGTCCCCTCATCTTTATACTTTTAGTAGTGCTAAAAGCACTACTGTTAAAGTGTTTAGGACAATTCTGTATTGTAGTACAGAACAGATAGAAATTAACTATTGTCCTAAACAGAACAGAATTGTCCTAAATAAATTATTGCTATAATTCATTTTTCAGATGATCAGTTTGTTGTCTGCTGTTCTCCATCTTGCTATGATTTTCCTCTCTTTAAAGGTCCTAGTTTCTGTAATATGTTGAAGGCCAAAACTAGTTTACGAGAAGCTGGCAAAGGCTACATCCCACAATGTGAAGGGGACAATGGGATGTTCTCACCCATCCAGTGTGGCCAGGATGAAGAAAGCTGCTGGTGTGTCTTTGACAATGGAGAAGAAGTGCCTGGGACACGAGTAAGCGGGGGAAGACCTGCATGTGAAAGTGAGTTGTTGCTTGAGCCATTTTGTTTCTGTGCAAGTTCAGGTCTGGAACTTGACCCAGATCCTAACTTTTTCCAGTATTTAGTTGTATTTAAGCTTCTTTGTTCATGTTGTTATAGAGATCTTTGCTCAGGTGCTATGATTATCTTTGTGTTATAGCAGACTTCAGACCTATCTGGGCACGACATCTCATTTTCTTCAAGTGCTTTGTCGGGGAGAAGGAGAAGGGAGTGGATCTTTGACATTTCCTTATTCATAAAATTGGTTAAATGGAAGAGCTGTTAAACCTAGCTAAACACTCTATCTGAACAGTTTGCTGCAAACTTGAACCTGTTCCAGTCTGAGCTGGCTCTGGGATTAAAAGCCATTCAACTGACTAAAATAAAATGTAAAAAATGTATGCTTCTGCCATTCCTACTCCTGGCTAGTGATCAGAATTGTGAAAAGGATGTGCCAAAGCACTACATATTCACAGAGTATTTCCTGTATTTCGAGAGCTGCTAAGTACTGGATTTCACTCATGTTTTCCAGTCAGAAGTCCAAATGGGAGACATTTGGATGAATTTTATTTCCAATGGTATTTATACATCTCCCCATCACTGAAGTGAAGCAAAACAAATTAAATTTTCTACAAGGCCATGCTCCAAAGTGCAATGATTAATTGAAACTAGAGATGTAAAGAGAAAACCTTCAACTCCAGAGCCAGTACAGAACACCACTGTTTCCATGGTTCTTTCTTTCTTTCTTTTTTTTTAAATGAGAGCTGCTGGTAGATTTCAGAAAATGAGACCACATGATAAGAAATTGCTTAGGTTTCCTTTTGTGTTTCTACTACAGAAAGAGCAAAATGTGCTCGCCAAGCTGATGGTGTCAGCCCAACTGTCTGTAAAGCTTTTTAATCAGTTAGATAACTCCTCAGCCAATTTGGAAACAGCCTACAACATCATTCTCTTTGAACTCTCTTGTAGCAATAGAGAACTTTAAGGATAGTGTTGTTTGAGAGGCCACAAGGAGGTCACAGAGTTATATCTGCCCCATGCAGTTTGGTGTTATGTGGAGGTGCCCAACCAAGCTCTGAAGAAATGAGCTCCAGAACTAGGGCAGCGTAGCCAGGTACAGCTTTCTAGCTCTTCAGAGAAGCAGAGTTTATTAGTCTAACAAGTATAGTGCTGCTGCCATCCTGCTTTCAGATTATGGTCTAGGATTTCTGTGGGACACTGGATTGTGTGTATTTATTTACCATTTTGTTTTGACTAGCTGGAGGAACTCAACACGATGCATGGCACTCAGTAGTGCAGGCTGACTTTCCGATAGACTCTGAAAGTAAACAGAGAAAAGTGGAAGAACTTGTAGTAGGCCAGAAAAAAGTCAGAATTAGCTGTAAATGCAAATTTCTTCATATCTTTTTATCTTCACAAAAGCTCATTTTCTGTATTTCCACCTATATTCCAAGGGATTCTTATGAAATATGATCTAAAGAAGGTGTAGGTGTACTCTGTGATATGGCCCTAAGATGATTTTGCATTTTGCCTGCACATTTAATGTTTCTTGGGATCCTGTAATACTGTAGTTTTCCTAGAGGAAATAGTGACCGAATGATTAATGACTTTCATTTTTTAAAAGACTGAGCTGAGAGAGATAACAGCTTCAAAAATATGGTGCAAACCTGGCTTTAATGAGAACTATTTGTAATTTTCTGCATAGAAATACAATTGAAATAATCTTTAATGATTTTTCTGGATTTTGAAAAAGCAATGGAACATTTTCATGCTAAACAACGTAGTTAACATATAAGAATAAAGAAGGAAAAGTTATTTTCCCCTTGTCTGTCCTGCCTAGTCCTGGGAACTACTAATAATTGTTCAGGAAAAAGGAAAGGCAGTACAATTTCGCTATCTTGGAGATCTTGTCTGTCACCGAAAGAAGCTGTTGTGGTGGGAGAATACAATAAACTTCTCTTCCAACATCAGAACAGACAGCTGTAAACAGCAAGTAATAACTTCAGAGTGCCCAGTGCCTGCAATGAGGTTTTCATTAGATTAATCCTTTCCATCAGAGGTAGAATCCAACTTCTTCTAGTTGACATGCACCAGATAGCCAATGCCAAGTATCCTAGCAGTCCCCACATGCACCTACCATCCTCATGCCTGCTTTCCACAGCTCTGAGTGGAGACAGAGGAGAGAGAGCCTTTCCTAGAGAAAGTACTTTCCTTCTGGAAATCTTTAGAAACACCTGTGAAAGAAGTGTCAATATTCAACTTGATTCTAATTCATTCCTACAGGACCAAGAAATAGAGGCAGAAATAGAAGAATGACAAAATGGTGCAGGCTTGATAATGATAATAAGGGATGTGACATCTGTAAAGGGATAAAAGAGCAAATTGCTGATTGTTTTGTCTGGTTGATGAGGGACTTGAACTGAAACCTGTGAACTAAACCAGGAAACCATCCACCTCCTTTGTGTTTTGGTGGCTGTCTTTTTCTCTGGTTTAAGCACCAACTCTCATTGGGACAGGCAGTAAAAGACTGTAGCAGCACATGGCTGTGACTGGATTTAACTTTCTGGGTAAAAAAATAAATAATTATAATAATAATAAAGTATTGGACCAATACAGAGACCACAGACTTATTTTTAATATTTATTATTTATTAATTTTGAATAAAGAGATAATAGAATTTGCATGTAATGGTGGATGTAGTTTGCATCGGTCAAGATAAGTATTGCTATCTCTTTTACAGTGATATCTTTTAGTCCTGAAATCTCTGGAGGTTTATTAAAACTTCATAAAGCAAAGGTGACAGGTTTCCATCTTTACTAAAAAAAGAGACTGGATCCAGAGTCAATGAGTGAAAAGGAAGAGCATAGTGTCCCATTTACAGACTTAATACAGAAAAGATACTAAAGAGACTTGGAAGAAAAGGATACATTTGGCAAATCAGAAAGACCAATGTGAAACTCTTTTATTTTGATATTACAATGTCGAGCGTTGGAAAACAAAGAGGTCCTGTAGCACACTGGGTCCCAGATTCATCCTGCAAAGTTTTAATCTTTAACTGAAGTGGCTGCTAAGTTAAGGAATTAATCTCCACGTCTCCGTCAGAAGGAGAGACAGAGACTGCTCAGATCTAAGCCATCAGCAGCGCCTGCCTTCCTCCAGTGGCTAGGGAGGTTGGGACAGATTTGGGCATTGTTGTTTGGAAAATGATCTACGTATACACGAAACAAATGGCTTGTAGAATATGAGGACTTTTTTTTCCTGTATTTCTAACTGAGGTAGTTGTTTTTTTCTTTCTTTGTGTTTTGTAGTTCTGGAACTCAGAAGCATTTTTAAGTATTACTAGATATATTCAGGAAGTAGGCTGGAATTTGGCTAGTGCTGAACAAAGCAGTTGATTTGTACTCATTAGTAGAAGCTAACAATCATAGTAGTTAGCCTGCTATAATAGGCTGTTATAGTGGGCTAGCAGGGTTAAAATGACTGTATTTATACACACTGAGGTCATAGGCTGGACTTCGCACTCTAATTCTAAAGCTGTGTATCACAGCCAGGGATCTGCTGGGTCACCAGGGATATCCTGATGCTGTTGAAGGCACCATAATCATGAGTTCTTGATCTTAAAGTTTTCAAACTCCTCTCTAAAGCAAACTGAGATTTTTTTTTGGCCCTATTTCCCCTGGATGTCTTTTGTGAAGGTTGATGGTAAGAAACCTTCTTCTCATCTACTGCTTAAATTTATTCACGTCTGTTTAAAACTTATCTATTCTTATAAACCATGCATGGAGCTTTCTGTACCCAATGTATTGCCCATCAAAGTCAATATGAGTCTCTTCATCAGCGTTAGTAAACTAAACCAGGCTGACAACATACCAGATCTAAGTTAAAAGGAGTGGGAAATGCACTGGGTGCTATGTTCTCTGTTAATATGGGGGTTGTGAGGACATTTTACTAGAAGTGTTTCACAGTATGCTACTAATATATCCCCTTCCTCCCCTGTCTAAAGGTCCCCAGTGTGCTCTGCCATTTGGTGCCTCATCTATTCTCAACGGAGCTGTGTTTTGCGAAAAGGTTTCCGGGCAAAATTCAGGCGTTCAGCAGTGCCGGCTGGTGTGTCACCAAGGCTTCCACAGTGCTTATTCTAGCACGTCGTTTGAGTGCGATTTGCATCAGCGTCGATGGGTTTCAGCTGCCCCGCTCTCCCAGGCCTGCCAGAGTACGTCTAAACTGCCGTGGGTCGGGAAGGGCACAGAGCAATGTAAATGGATGTTCAGAAATCTGCTTTCATCATGAAGCTATGGAGCGAGTTACAATGATAGGACACAGTTATATGCGAGTTTCTAAGTTAAGGTGCAGTAGAGTAGTCCTGTCTTCTGCCATCTTCATCTCTGTCTTTTGGCTGGCTATGCCAAAAACAGTCCCGCTTTTCTGTAATAGCATAGCTATAAATAGTTATTCAATCTAAATGCAGATTTTCCTTTGCAAGTTAAAAGATGCTGGCACCATGAAGTGATTCTGATGGAACCACTTAGTCCTGGAGGAACAGATGAGCACCAGATGTTTGAATTTGGCAGAACTTGAATGTTTATTTGCATAATCAAGTCACTGTTACTTCTGCATCTTTTTGTAGCGGTCTGTTTTTTACGATTATTGTCTTCATTGGCTGACTTGTAGTATTTTTCAAACCATTTTTCTTTCAAGAAAAAAAACAACACACCCTTTAAATCTTGGAAGAACCAGTTGTCTACTCAGAGCTCATGTAATTGGGTATTAATGTTGGCCTTCTCAATGATTTCAAACCGAGATAAGTTCTGATCAATACAGCAATTCATAGCACTGCTGAACTTTGAGAAACGTAGATCT
Source organism: Chauna torquata (assembly GCA_013399475.1). NCBI lineage: Eukaryota > Metazoa > Chordata > Aves > Anseriformes > Anhimidae > Chauna > Chauna torquata. The sequence continues at coordinate 68,651 of VXAL01000133.1, forward strand.
TGATGCCAAGTTTGCAGCTACTCTCCGTCACCAGAATGGGCTAGACCGATTCAAGAAAATCCTGTATTGACACATCCCTACTTGTACCCCAGGTCTTCTATTCCAAATGTAAACAATTTTAAGCTCTGAATTTCAGATTGAGACTTTTGTTTGTCCTTAATTATGTTTGCTACATTTTTGTACCATATTATGAAGTAATTTTTGTGCTTGCCTGATGGTAGTTGAGTAGCTGTTTATAAGGCCAGAGGGGAGTGTGCGGCAATCTAATACAAGCTTCCGTTTAATGCAAGCTATGGGACTTCCCTCAGCAATTTATGTCTGAAATAGAGCATGGTTTTAAAGAGAGAGGGAAAAAAAAAAAAGAAAAACAGACCAATAGATCTGATGGTCATTGAATAAACTTCACAATAATGGAGAATTCACTATACCACTTAGCAATTTGTTCCAAAGGATAATTACCCACACTCTTAAAAATCTCATTACCTGTTCCTTATGTGTACACTTAGAGATTGCGGTTAAGTCAGCTCTTTACTGCTCTCCGATAAACTAGACAGGTAGAGGGCTTTTGTGCCTTTCAGGAAGAAGCAGGCTTTTGTGTCCTTTGGTCCTTACCACTATTCTCTTTGGACTCTCTCCAGGCTTTTCCAACCTGGTTTTTGGGGCAAGGGACTGGGAATTGTGCTCCAGCTGTGACACTTGTACAGTGTGGGTCAATTGTGCGGTGAGGGTCTGTAGAGAAGGGGAGTGAGGGAGAGCTCTGCCGCTTTTCCAGGCTGGTGGGAAAAGAGCCAGCTCCATTTGGAGGCTATGTGACAGTATCACTGCTGTGCTGAATCTGAGAGAACGAAGTCTCCAAGAAGCCTGTAATCAGCATAACTCAGACAAGAAATTTTCACCCCTTTATTTTTATTTTTATTATTTTATTTTATTTTTTTTACTGTCTTAATAGATTTTCATTTTGAGATTGATGACTTCATGGTTTTCTCAATGGTTTGTGTGATTTGAGTCACTCTGGTTTGCTGTCAAAAAATTGGAAGGCTCGTGTAGATGTCCATGTCAAAGCTGTTATTATGCAATCAAATTTATTCTTTCCCAAAGCTTGATCCCAAGTTAATTTGACAAGCTAAGCTTCTGAAAGCCCATTTGAATTAGTATAAATTGCTGTAACTACTCGTTTTCTTTTTAAATAGAAGTCCTGTATCAGCTCTTTCCTGATTTTATCGGAGAGAAGTGAAGGTCAACAGATAAATAATTCCTGTTTTCTGTTTCTTTTCTGGTTATTGGAATAAAGCCGACTTTCCTCTAGTTCTCTTGAAATTCCTATCTGCCAAGACTTGTAAAAAAATCATCATTCATGATCCAGAGTTTTCCTTATCCTTCTGTAAGTTACTGCTGCAGTGTGAAATATCTCTTTATTATTATGTAACTATATCACCTGGCTTTTTCTGTAGTGTACAACATACATATACAAGCACGATTTCTGTTTATTATTTACTACTGACGACTCCACTGTTTTCACCTAGTAATGGGGAGATGCTATTGATGAAAGATCAAAATACAAATCAGTGTCATAGTTTCCTCAAAGTAACTTTGAAATTCAATTTCTACACTGAATAGTGAGGCTAATAAATGCCCTTCTATTTATTTTTTAGAGCTCCAATTGTTTCAGACAGTCCAAGCTCAAACACACTTTCAACTACTGTTACCTCCTCAGAAGGCTTGTACTTCTGACTATTCTGGATTACTCCAGGCATTCCAGATATTTATTTTAGATGAGTTGAAGGCTCGTGGTTTCTGTCACCTCCAGGTAATTTCAGTTCCTTATTCTTTGTTGTTTAAAAAAATAAAAATTAAAAATGGTGAGACAGAGTAGAACTTTGCATCTTTGAAAGAGAGGGAAGAGCAGAAAATAACATGAACTCTGCCAGGATTGGCAGCACTCTCATATGGATGACCAGGAAAATAGAATGTTTAGACTCACTGTCCCCAGGTCAGCAGATCAGTTTAATTGTAGCCGTAGAAGTCATATCACATCAGGCCAATAGTTATTAAAATATATTTTGATGGAAGTGAGCATTTTGACTATTCTTATAGTGAGTAAATGACCTGCTAAAATTATATTCTCTTAATTCTACTTCTGTTTTACAGGCCCTTTTGAAAATATTGCCTTGAGCATAGCACAGTGCAAATGAGCATGGAAAGACAAGAAATAGAAGATTCTAAGGCTGACTAACCTTAATTTCATTTAATTTTGAATTCAAGGTAAATGCGTTTGGAAATACCAACTCGATTTCTGTCTGTGATGATTCCTCTGTCTATGTCGAATGCCTGAGTGTGGACCGCCTGGGGGTGAATGTCACGTGGAGGACTCAACTGGAAAACATCCCGGCAGCTTCTCTCCCTGACTTGCATTATATTGGTAAGTTTTATCTCTGATCTTTCTGTAAATCAAGCCTGCTTTGCTTCCTAATGGTTTTGTTTCCCTCTGTCTGCTCTTAGGAGGCGCTAAAAAGGCAGTGCAAATGCTCACTGGCAGTCTTTCCTTATAACACTGGAGTTGTGTTTCTGAGCGTTCAGTGTTGTATTACTCATTTTAGGCTGTGACTACAGAGTGAAAAGCAGATATAATTTAATATTGCTTTTGGATAGCACTGCCTCTCCCAGCTTCTTTAACTGCCATTGAAAATTACTTTATTTGTCAAGAGCTGAACTGTCCCAGAGGTTAATTTCCATTGGGCAGATTGTGTTCCTTATTGCGTTGGACTCAGAGAAACACAATTCACACATTGCCAAATGAACTTTAGCTGGATGAACATATAGTAAGCAGTTCCCATTAATGAGATTGGAGGAAATCAATCCCTGCCCCCCATACAGCCAAAATTTTAAGCTGGGTTTTTGTGCCCGCCCTGCCCCCCCGAAAAAAAGAACAAATTAACAAATTAACTTTTTTTTTTTTTTTTCCCCCTTCTTCTTCTTTCTCTGTTCTCTCACTTTCTCATTTGGCCAATATAAACTCTAGGTAACTGTACGATTCTTTTCCTGTTAAAATCATTGTTTTTTTCAAATGGGAGCAAACCCTAAATCGGACTTCTTTGCACTGCACAACAGAGGATGTAACTATTTGCAGGACAGTTTTGTATGAGAAGAAGATGTATTGTCATCCTAGAAGTGTAAGTCCCTAAACGTGTACCAGGCTCTGAAGAAATGCGTAGTAAGGGCTTCCAATAAATCTAACAAAGTATGAGATGCTTAGTGGCTTAAACTGCCAAAATGGTGCAGCAAACCAGGAACAAAACCAGGGAAGCACTTTTGTACCTGCCATGCATTAAAGCATACTGAAAGTCCCAGGAAGCTCTTCTTGGATTAGAAGCCAGGTCCCATGTCAGCAGGGAGATGTGGCCCCAAGATAGCCAGCCTTGCTGGGAGGGCTGAACCGAGGCAGCTGTGCTGCACCTGGGACCCAGGCTCAGGACTTTTCCTCTCCTGGCCCTGGCTGATGTGTGTACCAGCTAGTCTGTGGCTGGGATGTCTGGCATGGTGCTGGATTGTCCTCTTTTAAGACGTTCCAAGATTTACCTGTCTACTTGCCATGTATGAACATGTATACTGTAGTTAAATGCTTGTTTATATATGCTGCCTGTAAAGGGTACCATATAGACATGGACACATAATAGGAACCTTATAGGAGGGTCATGTGCAGTCATAGCACTAAGAATGTTTTGATACAGGGAAGCATTTTTAACTAAAGGAAATTCAGCAGACCTAAGTGGGTTCTTACTGCCTTGACTGTTTGCTTCTTTTCTATATGTGAAATCCCTTCAGCTGTTATTTCTAGGTTACTGTTTCTTCTACAGCTAGTTACTAGAAAATTCAGAAAGATAATTGCTTGAATAAAAGGCTAATCTGCTTATTTCTGCTTTCAGTCATGAGACAATTTCTGGTAAAACATTTGTAAAGTGTTATTGGTTATGCAGCAATCTCCAAATACTTCCTCACAAGCTAAGTATCATTTTGGCCTGGGGCTGAACAAAATGGAACGATATTTTGTTGATTGTATTATGTGTCAGCATAGCAGAAGGATAAGTTGCTCAGAGCTGGAGGAAACAGAAAATTGAGAATACAAGGACACAGCTGTCAGCTTTTACACGAGGTCTTCTCACTTCTTTAGCCCATAAGTGTAAAAGCCTCATGTTCCTTCTTTGCCAAGAGGGAAACAACACCTGCATGGCAGCAATCAACTACAGACCAACATTCAGACAGAGAGGGCACCTACACTGTCAGTGTTAAAAGTCTGGAATGATCTTTCAGAAAAAGCACTGCAGGGCTGTGGTCTGTTCAGCACAGGCTGGTGGGCAGCACTTTGTAGCCAGAGCCTTGTACCTAGATGTGAAATTCTCTCCTCGCTCTAAGAACTGAGAAGCTGCCCATAGGCTACAGTGCAAATTCGGGACACTCGCCGCGTGAGAGGGCAGCAGTACCTTCATCTATTTGCCTTGGCCACATCAGTCACAACCTAATAGTCTTTGTGCAGTGTGTGAGGTGTAACATTCCTCGCGCTCTCTTTACGTATATAACATCCTCTCCGTGAAAATTCAACATCCAAGGTCATTGGTGTGCTTGCAAAACCCAGAGTGCGTACTGTGTAGGACTTCCCGCTTGCTGGGTTACTGGGCTACACATCACCTGTTGCTACAGGAGGTCCTCATAAGCTGTACCAACATTTAATTCAATGCCATAAAGCTGCAGGGATAAACGGAACATAATAGCAAGCAAAATCCTCCGGGAACACTGTTCCTTGTGGTATTTTTGGTGCAGTCAAACTGGGGAATTCGCACTTGCTCTAATGCTGAAAACTGCCCTGGAGCAAGTCATCAGAAAGAGGAACTGTCTGGGCAACTAAAGGTATAGAAAGTTGGAAAGGTACTCACTATTTTTCAGCTTTAAACATCAGCTTCAGCAACTGTGAAGGGAGTGTCTGTTGGGTAGGTGGATATGTTCAATATCAGTAATGTGACAGAAGCTGATTATTATATTGTTACAGATGCCTTCAAAACCAAATAAATAAAATGCTGAAAAAGAAGCCAATGATACCCACTGAAACAACAGGAACAAATGAAATCTGAATGTCACACAATCCATCTGCTGAATGTTTGTAACTCAGAAATCATATTTTGTTCTCCGATGTTTTAATTTTTGAATTTACTATTTTTTTGTTTCCCCCCTCCTATGGCTGGGGGGTTGGACTTAGATAATCTTTAAAGGTCCCTTCCAACCCAAACCATTCTGTGATTCTATAAGCCTGCCAGAGTTCAGGAAGCATTTGGACAACGCTATCAGACATATGGTTTGATTTTTGGGTGGTCCTATGTGGAGCCAGGAGTTGTACTCAATGATCTTTGTGGGTCCCTTCCAACTTGGGATACTCTATGATTCTCTGATTGTTTCTTTAGCAACCTCTACATATACTAAGATTAGGACTTTAATCTTATAGACACTGTACAGATTCATTCTCATCCATTGTTTGTTAACATGCTTGTATTTTGTATTTGTATCTGCCTATGTCTTTAATTTAAAGTTCATCAGTCTTTGTGTTGTTATCCGTTGCTCCGTAAGTAATCTCTTTCATATTATTTTATTGTATTATTTCCCCTTTAGAAAATGCAATTGCTGGAGAAAATCTCATTGGAACATTCATTAAAGAGATTGAAGATGGTGGTTTTCTGCTGTATTTGGACTCCAAGCAGTTCCTGGCAGATTCATTCGTTGATTTTCCCCGGGATGAAGAATTTGATCTGTCCCCAAGTGTACAGCTAGGATGTAGATGTGGATTTCGAAGGACTTCATCTCCTGAGAAAATCATCCCAAATACACAAGGATGTGGTACGCCTCAGTTTAGCTTTCTCTTCTTTGATGATGTTAGGAGTCAATATAAAGGTAAAGTTAGAAAATGATCCGCGAACTTATGTTTATGTTTAATAAGTGAAAGGCATAAAGCATCAATGTGAGTGACAAATCTGAGGAGAGATGGGAATTACTGCTTTGCTTGCTGTTCAGTCCTTGCATTGCAGATGGACTTGAACCAACAACTTGGAAGTAGGCATCATGTCACTGGCATTGTATGGAAGGTTTCACAAACTTTTTTTTTTTTTTTTTTTAAACCTTTCTGGTATTAGAAGACCCTTTT
>VXAL01000133.1:91325-118244 GCA_013399475.1 Chauna torquata
TTTCCATCAAAATATCCTAACTGATCTTGTAAAGTCCTTATTTATTTATTTATTTATGTACATTTACCATCCAATGCTTGTAGTCTTCCTTCTTGTGAGTGTAGAATGAAGTGTGGAGAAGATAAATGTTTTAGAGTTGGATCAATAATACTGTTGAATGCATGAGTTGTAGTAGCATTTTGTAAACAAAAAAAAACAAACAAAAAACNCTTCTATCCAAACCTCTGGGTCATCATTTATTAATAATGCAAGTAAAGAGCTGTCTCATCTGAAAAAGGACAAGCCCTCTGAGCTTGTTATAATCAATGTAATCTCTTGATACCAGGCCTTTACATTTCTGCTGATATAGCTAGTTATATTCAGGATAAGATGAATCATGTCCTCTTACATATATGAGTTTTCAACAGAAGCCCTAATTGAAGATGTAGTTCTACTGACGAAATACCAGTTTACATTTTTAACCAGATAAGTTTGCTTCATTTATACCTGGGAGTTATTAATATAGTGCTTGAAACTAGAATATTACCAGCCTTCTTGTGAGCATTGATTTCGGAGACCTTTTCTGGTACAGTTCCTCAATGGCAATATATTCTGGCTTGCTTCCCAACTATAACTGCACCAAACCATTTGGTAATTTTATCTTGCTTTTGAAACTCAAAGTCCAGAACAGGATTTTTAGGCAGAGCTTTTATCATAAAACTTTCAACCAATGCCAGTCTGCAGGCAATCTGAAATGATCATGTCTCCTCCTGAGCCCTTTTGAACACTTCTTTCCTGTTCTGTCTATCCAGCACAAGAATTTAACTCATCTGGACTCAAAACCTTTGAAAGGACTAGTTTTCAGAACGTGCTTTCTGGTGTGTATCGCTCCATGGCTTTCTCAGCAGCCAGCACATCTCTGACGGACGCTCAGCTCTTCTGCCGGCAGACTTGCAGCAGAGATTCTTGCTGTGATGGCTTCGTCTTGAGTCAGATTGCACTTGATGGAGGTATTGTCTAAACACTGCAAAATTAAAAATTCTGCAGTAGAAAACCAACACTAACAAGTAGGTTAAAAAAAAAACCCAACAGCACTGGGTAGAGCTCATTTTTGGACCCTCTACACCTGCCTTTGCATCAATGATGTTTTTTGGTATAGGCAGATTTGAGTAATGCCTGATACTTGGCCTGGAGCAGTAGAGATAAAGACCTGAAGTAGCAAGCTGCTCTTGGAGACAAATGGACATTTTGAAGGGATAATTCTTTTGACCTGCTTTAGACGTCTTCATTCAGATGAAATAAATAATTTTGAAATTCCTTACTTAGTACAGCTTGGTTGCTAGAAGTTGGTGTTTTTCAGCTGGGGGCAGAATTAAGATGGTGCCTCCAGAGTGCTTGTAGTGTAAATGTAAGTCATCTTCCCTTTTGGAGCAGGAAAACAGGATGCTAAACAGAGCTTTATGTCATGTTATTGTATGCAGGAAAGCTGTCATCTCCTAAATCTGGGAGTCTAGCTAGAACACAGAGCAAGTGGGACTTGGATGGACAGAATCTGGCAGAGATGGGACCTAGGCAGAGCCCAGATTTCTGCCAGCAAATTTAAGCACTTATTTTCAGTGCCTACTTTTTTGTAGTTTCTTTTCTAGATCACACAGGACCAACTTTCCCACTGGAGGGGCTTTTTTTTTCTTTTGTAGAAAAGGTGAAATTCTAATTGAGATGTCTTAAGTGTTTAGACAGGCTCTTACAAACCCAAACATGTGCTACTAGCTGCTATGTGTCAAGTGCTTCTCTAGTTTTGTGCAGCAACTGATCCTGGATTTCTTTCCAGGAAAATGTTTTCCATTTTGACTTCTCATATTTTTTTTCCATCAAAATATCCTAACTGATCTTGTAAAGTCCTTATTTATTTATTTATTTATGTACATTTACCATCCAATGCTTGTAGTCTTCCTTCTTGTGAGTGTAGAATGAAGTGTGGAGAAGATAAATGTTTTAGAGTTGGATCAATAATACTGTTGAATGCATGAGTTGTAGTAGCATTTTGTAAACAAAAAAAAACAAACAAAAAACCAAGAACAGTCAATTTCTAATGTACCCAGTTGATAAAAATAAATAATAAAAAATAATTGAAAAAACAACCTAGAGAGGGCCCTCCGAATGTGATAGTCCCTCCGACTCACGCTGCAATGCTGGGCGAGACTCAGGCTGTAGAGAGTGAAATCAGGCACCAGTCCAGGAAACCATCCCAGCAAAAATGTACCAATAAAGTGCTATCTTGGTTCAGAGCCTGAAATTGTAAGACTGCCAAAGGATGGTCTCTGTGGTGCTTCAAAGTGCCGAGAACACTGTTGGGTATTATCAGATAATAGTAATATTTTATTAGGGGGTAATAGTAAGTGCTTGAACTCTCTGGAACGCAGGCTACAAATGTTTGTTTTAGGTACGAATATCTAACTTCAGTACTCCAAATTGAAAGTATGGTTCTGATTTTCTATTTTTAGGTGTCAGTACTAAAGAGTAGCTATCTCAGTGACACAGGTTCGATTGGCATTTAGAGAAAGTGTTGGGATGCTTGGATGAAAACCTCTCTGTAGATGCACGGCGTTACAACAGTGATGCAATTCTCTCTTCCTGTGAACCTAGGTACCATTTTGTGTAGTTTGATGAGCTACCCAGATGTGCTAATCTGCAATGCAAATGGCTGGAGTCCAACGCCAACGTCTGTCGTAGATGGAATATGTAAAGGCATGAGCTATGACCAAAAAGAGATGATATTTTCCTTCACCCTGGGAGGGCAAGCGTTTAGTGGAAGTATGTCAATGAATTAACTCAATTTACATTACTTTTATTTAATTCTTCTACAGAATCTGCCTGTTCCACCAGCCTGCTCTTGTACTTCAGTGCTTTTTTTTTTCTCAATTAATTCTGTGTCTGTACAACCATAAGAGAATAAGAGCTCCCTAATCAGGTGCATCTTACACTTTTCTGTGGGAACATTAAGGAAAATCAAGAATGTGTTGCTTCTACTATGTTACCCTGTATTTGATTTAGACAGATTCAAGTCAATAATCGTAAAGAAATGTAAACTGTGGAGCAAAGATAGAAAGAGAGATGCCCAGAGCTGCACAGAAAAAGCAATGATGGAAAATAGAATAAAACCTTGGCACCTGTGACCAAGACTAGCACCAGGACACCTGTGTCCTTCTTAGGGTCTTGCACTGTAAATAAGGTGAAATATAGTCTAGTGATGCGCTTTTAATGTCATTTCTGAGCATTTCAAGGCTACCTGTTTGTTTAATTTTAACACCTGTTCTAACACTTTTTTTTTTTTTTTCCTTTACTAGCTTCTAAGCTGGCAGAAGAGGAAGAAAGAAATTTTACCACCTTTCAACAAGTTTATCTGTGGAGAGGTGAGTTATTTCACAGGGCTTGTTATAAAAGGTTGTGATGAACTACAGGCAGTGGGAGCTGTGTGTTCTATGAATACCACTTGTTTAAGCTGGAACCGTCTTTCTTGCTTTACTTTATACTGTCCAAAATGAGACACTGCTTGGAAGTCTTTTCTGGCAGGAGTAGGTGTAATCTAGAGTAATTCTGCTACAGCAACTTTCATGAAATTTGGGTACATTCCTGTGTCTGAGGATATGTTATATTGATTTTAGTGCCTGTGAAAAACGATAAGGTGGAAGCGCTTGCCTTTGACCTACCAGTGTCCAAGGTACCACATAATTAGGACCTTCACAAGTAACTAGACGGATTGCCTCTATTAGCATGATTACTATGTATGTGTTTTTGTAAGTTTAGTCTCTGAATGTCACAGCATACATAGCAGGACCTGCACAAATGATTTGAGCTACTGCTCTAGAAATGTACATGGCATCCGAGCACTGATGCTGAATGCATAGTGATTGTGGGTATGGCATTTGCTTTTATCCTCCAAACCGTATTTTGGATTCAGTTTTGCCTATACAGTTACAAACAGATACTGTTACTTATTTTTGATTCATCAGCTGGAGAAACTACATAAGGAGTTTTCCTAAGTGGTGCACTTGACTCTAAAATGTTTGCTAAAGGTAGGGACCCAGGGATGAGCTTGTCTTGTGGAAGAAAGATAAACCGAATTATTGTACTCTTTAATTCCTGTTGTGTTCCAGGCTCCGATATGGTCACCCGGCCTAAAACCTCTGTGTGCGATGCTACTGCTTTGAAGACAGAGAATGATCTAACATTATCAGGTATTACAATATGGGCAGATAGAGAAGACAGCAGAGGGAGGTGCAGAATTTAACCGGAGAATATCATGTGTTGTCGTATGTGTACCCTAATGATGTAGGTATTGTGAAGTACAAAGGATTTCTCTTAGGTGGGAAATATGATACAGGTTTTGAGAAAGATGTTCAAAATGTGGGCCTTCTGTAAGGCCCTCCTGTGCTTCTGATTTTCTACCTTCCCAGGCCAGACTGGAAATGAGAAAGTTTTAAAACCTTCTGTGAAAGCTTGTTCTCTTAGACTTACCGAACTGTAAAATGCAGGAAATATTATTTGGCTGAGAAAATTTGCATAAACCCAGGGATCAAATCCTTAGCCTGCGTACATAGGCATATTTACTGCTACTGATAGTAGGACTGTAAATGCGATGCTTAGAGGAAGTAAGGACAAAACTGCAGTCATAGGTGTTTCTTCCAAGCAGGAGAACTTTGTAGTTATCCTCTGTTACTCCAGGGTCTGCTCATGGCTATACTAAGTTATCTGTATATCCAAAATCGTTTGTATTGTTACTAGCATTCCTCTGGGCCTTCAGCAACCCAATCCTAAAAGTAGGAGAGCAGTGGAATCTGATGAGAGCACTTTGGTTCTTCTCTGACTAGATCAAATCTTCGCTGAGGAACCTTGCTGAATGCCTGAGCATGTGGTTTATTACATGTAAAATCCTAACACAAAGTGAATTGCTGATTTTGTTTCTGTAATTTGAATGGCAGGTAAACCAAAATGCCTGTTTACCTAGTGGTGCTTCTATACAATTAGTGGTATTTTAAAGTCTAGACTTCAAAAAGAGAAATAACTGCACTTAATACAGTGGGTGAAATTCTCTTGCATTTACCTGCCAAGGCATGAGTGTAGCTCTCAGGGCTCTCCTTTTTACTTGCTGCGGCTGATGATATCATTAAAACTTGAAGTTATGCAAGGAATGCAGCTTCTTCCTCCATGCTTTAAACTTAGTCATGACAAAAACGGTTTCAAGGGAAACTGAAGGTTCAAGTTGACTTTTGAGAGGTAATGAGGCTTACGAATCACCTGCTCAGAAAAGTTACGGATACATTTGGGATAATGTCTACAGAGTTTTTATTACTTGGTGATCATGCTTAGAGCACCTGCTGATGACATTTCATAAACAGAAAGATGTTTATGAAGAAATTTGGAAGAGATCAGGGAAGAGTGTCCATTTCTCTGAGTATTGTTGTAGGACCCTTATTTAAAGGGATTAATTTTAAAACAGCCTGAACTACCTGTGATTGTTTCAGAGGGAGCTGAGGACATGCAGAGCAGTGTATACATATCTGAAGATGACAGGCAGAAGACAGAAAGCAGTTACTTAATTTGGTCAGTGGGAGCATAAATTAGGAGAAATACGATTAAATAACTGAAATAGATATTAAGCCTGTTAAGAAAACATTCAACAGGGAATTGTAGAAGTTTCCCATGGGAGTATAAGGAAACTGCTGTATTTTGGATCAATAAAACTAGGTTGGTCAAGATATTGTAAACATCCTCTGAGGCATCATACTTCACTGTTAGACAGATGTGTTGCATGACAGAGTAGAGCCTTCTTATTTTTAGGAGCTGTGATTTTTTTTTTTTTCCCCCTATTTTTTGGGTACCAGAAGTATTCTTGCAATGCTGTGTTGTTCAGTGCAGTTCAACAAGGAGGCATTGCCTACACAAACATCACTAACTGTGGTTGGACTATGCTGTTATTAAAAACAACCTTTGGTGATGCTAACACTACAAAATGGTTGCAGCTGCTTTACTGTGAAAGACAGAATTTTATATGTAAATAAATTTAATTTATTCCAAATCATAATTAAGTTTATGCTTGTGGGCTTGATCTGTTTGTTTGTTTGAATCTCAGATTCTACAAAGAATCTTTTCTACCTAATGGACAACAGCCGAATAAGAAGTGACCAAAACCATTCTATCCCTTACCAGCAGTACTGGGTTTTCAGGCAGAAGTACTCAGCAGAGGAAGCTATGCTTTGGTGTCTCACACGTAAGATTTCTTGCAGACAGTTATTCTGTAGGATAGTAAGGAGATAATAATTAACTGAAATCTTTCTATATGTATTATAATAATGACTTGTAGAATCACTGGACTTAGATTTTTTTGGGGGAAAACTACAAAATTTTGATGGAAGTCAGATACACTGAATTTGCTAATGGGGCCAACTTGTAATCTTCATCTACTGTGGCAGAAAGGGTACCCACCATTCATAATCAGGGTATCCCTGTTATGGGCAAGAGTAGTCGAAGATACGGCTTAGGCAGCGTAGGCAATACTCTGCTGCTCTTGAAATGTAGTTTTCCAACTAGATAACTTAGTGGTAAAATACAGATATTTTGGGGTTAATGATAAAGTATATTTTGATATGAATGAGAGATTGATGATAACTGATTGAAATGATGAAAATTGATGATAAATGGAGAAGAATTTCTACCTCTGGCTACCAGGAAGCAGAAGTGAGAGCACTATACAGTGCACAAACATCATTTTAAGAAGTCCATAGAGATAAGACTGTTTAAAATTAAGCATTAATGCATATGCTTACAAAAGTCATTGCCACAGTAATTAAGAAATGGGTTTGACTACTCTGTTTCTTTTCTGAAAGTGCCTTATTACCCTGGAGCAAATTTCAAAGCAAATTTCTGCAAGTAAATGTCTTGAACAGTTGATTCTGGAAAAGTTATATTTATTTTTGTGTTAGTATGAACACTTCAGAAATTGTTTGCAAAAACTTCTTAAGACATTGTAGAAAATATTTGACTTTATTGTCCTTTTTATTCTTTAAAGTAAGAAGACAACAAGTGATGCAGAGTTTTTTTGATTATATAGCTTGTATGTCAAACTTACTAAAAAGAAAAAAATGAGAGATCTTTGAGTCACGGTGTCAGTGACACCAATACACTGGGGTAATGCTTATCACAGCTGGAGAACATATCTTTCCAATTAGCTGTGGTGTAGCTCCTTTTCCGTGCTCTCCAAGTAAATCTGCTCTTCAGTATAACTAGAAACAGAAACCATCCCCATTTCTCTCACACTGTAATAGAATAATATTGAAATTCTCGCTTTTAGTTGTTTGCTGATTGATAGCATTAAGTGTGCTGAAGAGAGAGGAAGAAAGCCTACTGTGTCTAACTTTTACTGACTTTACCACCTAGGTTGTGCACAACAAGACGAGTTTTGTCAAATGGTAGATCTTCAAAATGCCACAGAACTGTACTTTGCATGTACCCTGTATCCAGAGGCGCAGATTTGTGATGGCAGCATTGAGCAAATACCGGAAAACTGTCGTACCGTGCTACCCTGGCAACCACAGGCATTGTATCGTAAAATAGGTAAGTTCTGGGATTTGAATGTATGATGTGTGCTGTAACCGTGGCAATGGAAGATGGTGTTTCGGCTTTTGATTCTGAGGTAAAAAGCCTGAATGTATGAATGAGTACTGGGATGTGATGGTGCAAGGAAAGGCCAGACTGCTCTGGTGTGTTTTTCGTTTCTGCCGTTAGCAGTTCTGAGTGATCAAAGTACTGGTGATTATATTTCAGTGCCTAATGGAAAGATATTAACCACAAGTTCCATTCTGTGCCTTGGTTATTCCCAATTCAGAGAGGCCAAGTGTAGCTCTAATCCGTGTACCAGGTCTTAGGTCTTTTAATAATGTGGGTGAAATCAGACTGTCATACGGATGTCAACAATTCCATTTTCCACCATTAACATTTTCTTTTTAAAGAGCCTTTGCTTGTGGATTTTTGTTCATCTTCAAGCTTAACTATCAAATGTTTACTACGATAGTGTAAAAATACCTTTTATTTGACTAAGGCCATTGTAGCACAGAAACATAAGCTTTATCCTTACCATGTCATTACTTGACCAATATATGCAAATTAGAAAGAAAAGGTGATTTTTTCTGATTATGTTTTTTCTTTTTCATGCCAGTCACTCTGAAAAGTTCTGTGAAGAGCTTCTACACACGTGTACCATTCCAGAAAGTAACGGGGATCTCAGTGAGGAATAAGACTGACATGAGCAGAAAAGCAGTTTCAGATGGGTAGGACATGATAGTTTCTTTGGTTTTATTGGGATGTTAACCATGCCTGGAATACCAAGGCAATGTTATGCAGATGAAGGGCATCAGATGATCCAAGAACAGCATTAGAGCATAATGTGAGAATATTTAACAAAGAAAAATGGCATATGATTTAAAGGAAATTTATAATTGAGATATAAATTAGATGTGTAATTAATTATGAATTATATATATGTGAACTAGTATTTATACTTCCACTTCATTGCTGGTTGGCCAGTTAAATCTCTTGGCAATAATACACAGAACTAATTTATGCTGATATTTTTAGGGCAGATATCAAAATATTCATCTAAATTATTAGAGGCAATCTGGTAGATGTATATTGATTGAACATAATTTCATCTAAAAAATGGAAAATATGAGCAAACATCTATGCAGTATGGAGAACCATGATGCAGTCTTATCATCACAAGCAACTCTACAGGTTCTTGGTGTCTCTCCCTTACACAGTATCCTATCATCCCTTCTCTAGGACAGAGACATTATTAGTGATGCTAAAAGTACTAATATTTTTCTGTTCCCAGCTTTTTTGAGTGTGAACGTTGGTGTGATGCTGACCCCTGTTGCACAGGATTTGGCTTTTTTAATGACTCCCAGCTGACAGGTACGCTGACAGGTTTTTTTTTTTTTTTTTTTANCCCTTGCAGATCTTACCCAAATCTTTTTAATACCTTTTGAGTGATCATAAGCCTTCCTAGAAGTTCAGACCAGTGACATGCCCAACATAGCAGAAATTATTAGGAAAACTTCATGAAAATGAGTCCTTAAGAGGCTACAGTTCCAACAGCATGACATTCAAACTGACAAAACTGTAGGAAACTGTTACTTCTCATTTATCAGCCCCTCTTCCAATATGATGGTTGACTTCTTTTCATGATTTTTGCCATTATTTCATTGTTTTTAAAGCCTAAGACAGCTTAATTAGAAACCTAAATATTCCTGAATTTAAATGCAGGTCAAACACACACATATCCATGCGTGCTTTGGGGTAGTTGAGACTTTTGGTTTTCTTGTGTTTGAACTTTCCTGCTCCCAAATTTTGGTCCTTTACTTAAGAAAGAATGGTTGGGGAGGGATGGAGGTTGCTTATGCTCTTCCCCTTAGTATTTTAGCTATTTAAGACATCTCAAGTAGCATTTCTCTTAGTCTGAGGAAATCACATCTTTAAAAGTATGCATGACCTGAGAGCCTTTAGAAAGTCAAAAAAGCATATTTTACTTACCTGAGATAGCCATCTATAAGTTAAGGGTATTGTCACCCTATGCTCCCTCTATAGTCAGCAGAGGCATGCATAGACACAACTTATAGGATCATTAAGAGCTTTGATTGACTGAGACCTATTCTGGAGATACTTTTCTCTCTCCCCTCTGACAGTAAAGGAAGTGCTCTGTTTAAAAGAAAGTCTTTAATAGATGTTTAAAATTGGATAATTTTTAATGTTTTATTCCAAATTCAGATTTAGGCACCTAAAATGGCCAGCCTTCAGAACTGTTCCATGCTAATCAACTCTCCCTGAGGTTATTTGAAAGTACTGTTTTTATGATTCATTTGAGAATTTGGAACACTTCAGATATATTTTTTTAACTCCTTTTTTTGCCAAGCAGACAAATTTTTCACACAGTCATAAAAAAGTACGTTGAAAAATTAATCCAATGTGTTTCAGATTGGAATTACTGTGGCAATCAAAAGTAACTGACAAATTTCATATCTTCATATGACCATGTGAAATTTGAAGTCTTAACTGAATATGACTTTGTTTCTTTAAATAGTTCTAATATAAATTAACGATTTTAAGGCATCAAACACAGGAAATTGACACCTTTTTGTTAATCTGATCAGTATTTATTATTTACAGCATTTAAGACACCCAGTACTAGCGGTAGTGTAGTCAAGGTGAATTTCAGTAGTGAGTTTAACATGAATTAGATTAAATCTTAAATGAAACTTTTAACTGTGTTTCAAAGCCTACAATTCTTCTTAGGTAGAGAAATATTTACATTAGCTCTTTGAAAGGCAGAATTTTTATCTTGATATAAGTACAGGCTATGTTTCAACGTACATGCAGATTTTTAATTTTCAGGATTGAATTAATGAGGAAGGACTGCTTGCTCAGAGAAGAGACTCTGACTTTGAAACAGGATGTTCCAAATTTTTGCTTAGTAGAAATGCTCCCAGTGACCCAAATGGGTTGTAATGTTGGTATCCATCTTCCCTCACATTGAATTCAAGTGATTTTTTTAAAATGCTATCTTCACCAGTGGTAACATTTTGCCCATTTTAGGTATTTCCATCTGATTTCTAGGTCAGTGGAATTTCTTTTAACATGCAAATTGTTAACATGGAAATTTTTCCTTATCATTTCTATAACCATGTATTTCCTTGGCAGGAGGAAAGATCGTGTGCCTGACTCTGAACAGCCTAGGAATTCAGACATGTGCTGAGGAATCAAAAAGTGCTTGGCAAATTTCAAGTTGTAGTTTGCCAGATGCTGAAGTGAGAATACATCCGTTTGGCTGGTATCAAAAGCCTGGTAAGCGTTGCAGGGCACGTGGCCCTTCTGGCTGGCATCTGCACATTGGATCTTCTTAATTAGCTTCAATGCACAGAGGCGTCAACTTTCAGATAACAGACCCATTTGCAAGGACAGCAAATAGACAGGGCAGACAAGTATGTCTAAGGGAAAGAAAAGTATATTTTAATCTCAGTTTTTATAGATAAGGAATAGAAATATCTCAAAGAGGTATATATTGAGTTCCTTAGATTGAATGGGAGACTTGTGGCCAAAGACGGAATCCAAACATATTCTGTTCCACTGCACAGCCCTGGTCAAGACATCATTCTTTGCTTCTCACTGCTTGGCTTATGGTTTAACAGTGTGTGTGGATGGGTTACTTCAAAGATTTGATTTTGTTACAGATTTTAAAATTTGTTTGTGGCTGCTTTGGTAGAACAGCCAAATTCCAAGGTAGCACTGTATTATTCAGGCAATAAGAAGACACCATGTATTTTGAGCCAAATTTGAGCCAAATGACAGGAATCAGGAGCACTTTTTACTGCTTTTAGATTCTCTGATTTCTTGTAGAGTAGAGAAGGATTTTGATATCTAAACAGACAGGGGAGGCATCAAGTGTGGGTATATAATGCCCAGTGCATGTGATATAAAGATAAAGTCGTGTGTGTAGAGCTAAATCAGATGTCCTTGCAATGCATTGCATTTTACAGGGTTGGTAACTTAAAGAAAACCCTCATTCACACTGGAAGTCTCTGAAGTATGAACTTGTTCCGGAGCTTTTCAAGCCCTATGGTGGCACTCTGCCCACCAGAGCATTCGTTTCCTCCTCTAGTGGTGCAACCCTTGTTAAAGAGGGGAGACAGCACAGAGTTGAGGGGCCATCACGGAAGCTTACAGGGTTTGCTAAACGTCAGTGTGTGGGCTTGGGGAGGGTGGTCTGAGGGTCTAGCATGACAGGAGGGGAACAACACTCCAGATAAAGTAGACCATGTCAGGAGCCTGTGTGCATGGGAAGCTGAGACGCAACTAGGGGAGAAGAGTGGTAGAAAGGCAAAGTGAAGAGGATGAGACGGTAGAGGTGTAGATACACTTTCACTTCTTGGAATATTTTTTCCTCTCATTGATAAAGAAACAACTAAAAATAAAGGATGCCACTCACTTCACAGGCAGAGGAATGATGAAGAGGAGCCCGTGGTGTATGCAAAAGAGGGAGCGTTAGGAGAAATGGTGATATTTCCTTATGTAGTGAGGAAGCTTCAGATGTTTTTCCACCATAACACACAGCAAGGCACAGATGTGTATGCAAATAAAGATATTTGCAGACAAAAATTTGTATCAGTTGTGCTGGTGTGTTGAGGGTCTGGGAACCAGGAAGAGGAACAAGAAGACTCAGGCTGAAATGGAGAATGAGTGAAATCTGAAGGAGGAATTTGCTGTACGTAGTGGGAGGTTAGCATGAGGCAGGGTCTTTGGTTTTAGTCCACAGTCTTCTGTTGTAGGAAGGTGCTTGTGTCTCTGCATTTCATAATATGTTAAGTTGACATGTTGAGTTGACGTGTACAGCTCTGCTTGTTAGCAATTTGTCTAGGTATGTACAGTCATGGTTGCAGTTCAGTCAATGATGAGCATATAGTAGCCTTCTAAAGAGACAAGGTCCTGGATATAGCCCTAATTCTTCACTCATGTTAATGAGAGTAGTAAATCTCCTGAGTTTTTAGACATATCTATTGGTTGCATGCATGGACAGTACAAAGTGGAAGAAGCAAAAAATCTGATCCATCTTCAGCTTCTGTTGGACGGTAATAGTAGAGGATTTATAACTGATTGTTTTTAGTTGAAGTGCTTTACAAAATACGAATGCATGAGGGAAAAATATTGTTATTTAAAACTACAAAATGTTTAAGGGAAATGCTAGCAACTGAGAAGCTTCATGTGTGGAAAATATGAATGATTATTTCAATTTTAATTTGAAAAGTTTCCTGCTGGAAACTATCTTGTTCCTAGTTCTCCTCTTGAGAAATTCCAGTTTGCTAATCAGGAAACAGAAAATCGCATGTCTATTCTGATGCACGAAATTGACTACAGAGTGAGGCATGGAAAAAAAACCCAAAGAACTACCGAAATGAGTTATTCATAAGTAACTGCATTTTGCAAAGTGTTTGTAGGAATGTTTATAAATATGTAAATTGAGGGATGTCTGCTTTCATGTTCAAGCCAAAAAGCGTTAGATAGTGGAGCAGGCTCAGATCCTTATTCTTGGTGTTTGTGGTGAGAAGATGCAACATTCAGATGCCAGAAATGATATGGGAAATATTGAGGTTTCAATTACATTTTAAACCTTCAAGTGTAATTCTTCTAAAATATTTTGTGTTTTCTACTTATAGCTGATTTGACGAACACTGTGCCTAACCTGTGTCCACCTGTTAGTTTACCTTTCAGGCCAGAAAGTGGTAAGTGTATTCATGTATTAAGCCAAAAAAAGGAAACATCTTCTATTTAGTATGTTTTGCTAAAAGATCACAGTATAATGAAGTGGTGGTTGTTTTCCCCATGAGTTTATTCATTCAGGTGCTGCATGTATTCTTTTTATTAGTCATGTATCATTTAAATTGAAGAATTTTTGTCAGCCAGAATGCTGATCTAATATCTCTCAAGGTCACTGCTACAAGGTGACAGCCAAAATATTTGGCAGGATTGACAAATAAATTTGTCATTTATAAGTGCAGATGTCACATGACTTTCAATGGATGTGTTCACATTTTAGTGGAGTGGTCAAACGAAGAACAGCTCTGTCATGGGGAGCCTCCTAAAAAGTTGGTTATTGCGTTATTTTCCAGTGTTGTAGGGTTTCTAGCACTTTTCCTGAAGCATCTGGTGTTTGCCAGGATGGCAAAGGTAGGATGTCAGATTTAGATAAATTGCCAGAAGTTGCTGTAAATATGTCCTGAAGAATTTCCTGAAAGTGAGGAGTGACAACAAGTTTTCAGATGAATACAATTGCAGTAGAGATATAAAGTCAAAATTAGTAAATCTAGTTTTTCTCTTTAAAGGTTTTTGTTTAAAAAGCAGGAGAATGAAAAGGAAAATTCCTCCAGAAATTAAGGCAGGTTTATACCGCTTTAGAATTGATGGAGAAGAGTGATAAATTCTAGTCCTTGTTTACAGTTTTCCACAAGGATGGGAATATCTCAAAGTTTATTCAGGACTAAATCACAAGGAACATAGTATTCAGATATGTGTCGGGTCCCACTTTTGAAGAGATGTTGTAACTTGCTATGATACTGTCTTTTTTGCTAGGAAGAAAATTTATTTCAGTCTTGCAGTAAATAAATCTTACGATACTTTCATATGTTATTTTTAAAAGTGGGTGGATCCTCTTAATAAATGAAACCTAACTGCTGTCTTTCAGGGCTGTGTGTTTATTGCACCCTAAAAACTTATGCAAATTGTCAACAGCTACAGGCTTCCCTGATACATCCTTTCCATAAATACACAGCATGTCTGCTAAATGCTGCGTGTAACAGAAAGGAAGCAGGTTGACTAATCATTATACAACACGATTTAACGTTTGGGTTAGATCGAAATTGAAGAGTCTCATCCATCCCTATCCTAGATTATCTGTTTGATCATGAGCAAATCTTTTAGTTTGCTTGTTTCCCTTTTTCCTTAAACGAGCTGCAACAGGGCTTGCAGGAGATGGTTAATATTTGCAAAGCATTTTCAACATCAAGTTCAGAATTAACTATTTTATCTTCTTATCTATGATTACTGGTTATGCTCATGTTCAGAAAATTTGTATATGTTAGTAGAATTTATGCTTTTATAATGATCATTTAAATGTAGTAAAAGGAAAAACCCTGTTCTTATAAGTGAAAATAATTTTTTTTTGGTAAGAAATACTGGGAAAAGCTAGTGGGGTAGAGTGTGTATGACAATTCTATTCCTTTGCAAACTGTGGGAAAAACAGAAACCTGCTTTACTAAAGCTTTCCTCCTCCCACTGTAGTTAGTGCACATTTTGTGATTTTACTTGTATGTTTTTCTTGTGTTCTTAAAGTAGGAAAGTAGTGACCTAAGCAACGCTTAAGGAAATTAGGCCTTTTTATCTGTCATCTGATTTTCGCTCTAGGCTGCCCAGAACTTAGCCACAGCAAGCGAGGTATTCATCTTACCCTTAGTAAAAATCTTTCTATCACACCCATTTCCAGGTCATCTTTCCAAATGCAGAGCAACTTGGGAAGTCTCTGGTTTGCAAAAGTCTGGTTAACCACTCAAGTGAATAGAGCCTCCCATGAAGAGGCAGAATTCTGGATTAGAGCCGTTGTCCGTGTTAGCCTATTGTGGTAGCCAGGTGATGAATGTGAGAAAATGTAGCTGCTTAAGGACACTCCTGTGTGTATATGGTGTGTGTGTGCATTTAAGCATATAGAGAGAGAGAGAAATTTCCATCAAAAGATCAGAAAAATACTTAAATTTGAATAATTTGCCAGAAGGTTCTCTGAAAAGCTAAGTTAATGTTATATCCAATGTAGAGTCCAAGTTTACTGAAACTCAGTTAAGGCCTGTATTTTGATAGATAGTTAACGCATTTGACTGCTTCACTTTCTTGTTATCCAACTTGCAGTGCTCAGGACAGAGTATATAGCATTTTGCTTTCTCACATTTGGAGTTGGGGTACAGAGCACTCCTACTTTCCAAATCTGCAGTGTTTCCAGCCCTTGACATATTATGAAGAAACCCAAACTAGCAGGCTTATTTTTAGTCTTGTGGGAAGTACTTTCCTCACTTGTTTTATTCATCTTTCTTCTTGCTAGAGGGGTAAAGGCACATAGGAGCATAGAACAATGGAAATAGCCTTATCGAGAAGGGCTTCTATAAGTATTATGGGCAGTATGAAGAGGAGTAGGAAAAGTGCAAGTATGTTGTTGAATGGGACAGGAGACCTGAAGGCAAGGGATATGGAAAAGGCTGAAATGCTTAGTATTTTCTTTACCTCAGTCTTTCCTGGTAAGTCAAACCTTCATCAGTCCCAAGCCTTTGAGACCGGGGGAAAGACTGCAGCAAGGAAGGGTTACCCCTTCCCAGCAGATCAGGCTGGGGAACAAGCCGGGCATACAAGTCCATGGGGCCTGATGTGATGCACCCACGAGTGCTGACGGAGCTGGTTGGTGTCATTGCGAGGCCACTCTCTTTGAAAGGTCCTGGTGATGGGGGAGGTTCCTGAGGCTAGAAGAACAGCAAACTCCTGTCTTCAAGAAGGGCGAGAAGGAGTATCCAGTGAACTATAGGCTGGTTAGCCTCACCTTGATCCCTGGGAAGCTGGTAGAGCAACAGATCAAGGAAACTATTTCTAGATATGTGAAGAAGAAGGTAGTTGGGAGTAGTTGGCATGGTTTTATGAGAGGTAGATCATGCCTGGCCAACCAGATTGTCTTCTGTGATCAGGTGAATATCTTAGTGGATGAAGGGAGAGCAGTAGATGCTCTTGATCTTGACTTCAGCAAGGCTGTCAGTGCAGTCTCACATAACATCCTTATGACAAATGGATGAAGTAAAGACTAGAGAAGTGGACAACGAGAGGGACTAAACACTGGCTGAACTGCTGGCTACAGATGTGATCAGTGGCACAAAATCCAGCTGGAGGCCAGTCACTTGTATAATCCTGGGGCTGAAACTGGGGCTAATACTGCTTATGTATCTGTCAGAAGGTACATCTTGAGGAATCCTGGACTTCCTGCCAGAGGCAACATTGTTAAATATCAATTTCTCCATTTCGTTCATTATGGAAGGATGTCACCTCAGATTGGAGCATCTCTGGAGAGCCAGTAGAATCCGCCTGCCCTGGAGATGTTGAAGTGTCATTCTTAAATCAAAACAAAAAGAAAACGAAACTGTCAAAATTCTCCATTTTTCCACTTGAATAGCCAGGTTAAAGAACACTCTTTAAAAAAAATGTTTATGGCCCAAGTTTGATTTACAACAATGCCAGCTGTTCCAGTGCTAGATTGTCTTTGCTTGGACTATCACCAGGTCTTAACTTGTCTCACTTTCGATGTTACTTAAACTCAGGATCTTTTTTTATTTGTTTATTTTGTTTTATTTAAAGCTTTCATATACAATCTTCAACTGCCCAAAGTCAGCAAGGGACAGCTAGAATATTTTAATATATACTAGTATCTGCCTGAAGGTGAAACTCCTTGGAGCCGAGGGGCTGCAAGGTACCATCCATCCATCCCGAGCAGTCCTGCTGTACACAAAGGGTAATTCTGTTGCAGTCACTACAGGTTTAAAAGATGAGATTCAAGACCAAATTCTTCTTTCTCACCCAAATAATTTCTTGGAGCTTCTTTCACTGGAACTCTCCCTAAATAAGTTAAGCAAAAACATGTATTTGTTTTCTTTCTGTTTCCCAGTCTGGGCTTTTGAAGATGTTCTTGAACAAAAATCTTCATAAAACATTTAGACTTTTGAATCTGCAATAGCAAAATGAATTTTCATTAGCAGCTTCTTTTCATGTCCTGTCACAGAGCAGCATGCAGCCACCACAGAAATGTAAAAAAAAAAAAAACCCTCTTCCCCATGTGATACTAGCCTCTGGAGAGAGACAGTAGGAGGGAAGGCATGCAGTCCTCCCTGTTCTCCATGTACCAGATTATTCATCCAGCCCTGTGACTGCTCTCTACAGCTGGAGGCTCCCATTCACCTTCCCCAGGTTACTCACCCAGAGCAGCACTGCCAAGCATTTCTAACTCTCATTAGAAACCCCAAAACCCTGCAAAAATGTAATGCCTGCTGGTCACTGCTCTCTGCCAGGAGGCAGGCAAGGTGAATGCTGAAGTTTGGTTTGTGTCTTTTGCCTGAATTTTTTGTTTTGTTATTGCTTCATTGCCTTTTGTCTGTTTGTCTTCTTGCGATACTCTTTCTGATATCAGGATAAACTCTCCGAGTCATCTTCATCATTAATCTGTAGTGGATTTAACAGAATATGTGGTTTTAATCTTTAACTAAATTAATACTTTTATTTGTTTTCTGTACTTTGATTTCTATATGGAGCAGAGCATGCTCCTGCTGTTGTGTCGTGATTACTGTGCAGTTTCTGTTAGCTGAGATATAATGCTTGAAAACTAGATATGTTGAACAGACTGGGAAAGTTCTGCTTGTTACATTTGGAGCATTTTTTTCCCCTGAAGAAGTTAATGTGCTGTGATGATAGTGAGTATGGAACCATCTGTGGCTAGTTTCAGGTACGATCTGTGACCTTTAAAGATGGGAGGACAGCTGTTATTTTAAGATTGCCCATGCTGCAAATGCTAAGATAGTCACGCTGCAGTCTTGGTTTACTGATGCTAGTATTTAAACATGAACTCTGCTGAGTTCTGTGAATATGGAGGAATGTTACTGTAAATGAGAAAATAGTCAGGTCTCGTAATTTGATGTGAGATGGAACTTTCTGCAGTCAGCTGAAGATACAGGAAGATAAGAAAAGCTTTTTTTTTTTTTTTTATTTATAAATCCTGTATTACTTGGTATCTGACAGTTGTATAGTGCTGTTATTCAAACAGCTTATGCAGAGGTGTTTGAGATGAAGAAATTTTTATGTCTTTATAACTAAGACTGAAAGAAGTAAAAAGGTCTATGAAGCATCTTACCTTGCTTTTTAGAAAATTACTTGTGCTCAAAGCCAAACGGAGAGCCTGCAAGTACTCCTGAGTATACGGAAGGGAGGAGTGAGACTGTTGTATGATTTCTGCTTGTGTACTTTATTATGAGATTTATCAGTCATATATAGTAATTATCCAAACTTTAAGGAGCATTTGTGTCCTCAGGTTCCTCAGTTTTAAATAGGATAGGGCTACCTGTCTTAGATCTGGCAGCTGCTAGTAGATGATGAGCCTCAAGTGGTGATCTCTGCATGTGACTGCAGATTGTATACAGAAATGTGTGGAGGGATCGTATGGACTCAGTTCCCACTCCAACCAGATTAGGTAATTCATTGAGAAACCACCAAGGCATATGGATGTAATGATCTGTTAGACCCTTCCTGTTTCTTTCTTCTGTGATCTCCTAATGATTATCATCCTTCCCTTGATGTAGGACTAAGCAGTGGGTGTGGGATTTTCACACATGGCAATAAATTTCCCATCAGGGTATCTCAGCAGATGAGGTATTCCCAGTCTCAACAAAGATGATCATGGTAGTACAGGTGCTGTAGTATGTAGTCAGCTGAAAGAGCCCTCTCTGAAGCTCCAGACCAACCTCAGTGAGGTGATGGAGGACAACGGAAAGCTTGGAGGGGGTTAGGACAACTGATTTCCATTCTTTTGCTTTCCCCATGGCTTTCTTGAGACAACAAGCACACTTGTGACCCACTGCTGCACCATTAAACAGAGCACTGGAGCAGAATCTGAAGGCTTCACAAAGTGAATATTATCCTTTGGGTTAACATCTGAAAGGGACTTGCCATTAAGGTGGAGAGCCTTGTACTGGACTACCTTGCCCAGAAGCTTGTGTCTTGCCTACAAGACTCTGAGAAATCTCTCTTGTTTCTAATAGATGTGTTGCTGATTGTCGATGATTAATAGCATCACTTGTCTTCCTGTTTTCCCACAATACTGGAGATGTATCATAGGGATCTTTGGTGTTGAAACAAAGACAGCCTTTTTCATCCATTCCTAGGAACTAGTCTACTGTGCCCACGTACACCATATTGGACCTCTGGTGTAGAATTATTCTGTCTTTGGTCTTAAATTTGATTTTATTGTTTGTAAACAAGAGGATTTTAGCCTTTTTAAAAACAGCTTATTTTAAACCTAGATAAATATCTGGTACAGTTATATTATTATACTACTGTTCTATACCATTTACTATAATTGGCAGTACTGAAGGAGGCAGAAAGCTTGCATTTCACATCAGCATAGTACAATTGCTCGCCACTAAAGACCATAAATAACTCATTTGTTAGTTTGGGACATGTTTGTCTGAAGTGTGATTATAGTTATTATGCGGTAGTTTTAAGAAAATGACTCCTTTTGAATTACTCAAATCTCAGTGGACCAACAAAAATGGGAAGCAACTATATTTTAGAATTATATTTTCTGCAGGTCTGCTCTGAGTTGACAATGCATTGTTTCCAGAGATTGTTGGTATACAGACAGGTTAGCAGAGTTCATTTGGAAAAAAAAAACCTTCTGAATTCTAAGAATATAAAGCACTGAGTTCAGTCTGTAGGCATGTTTTTGGCATGAGTCTGAGCTATTAAATATGGCTCACAAACTTCAAAACTAAGATCAGAATTTATTTTTTGAACATAAATTAGGCATAGTGGACCCAGAGATCTGATTTATGTACCTCCTTAGCCTCATATTAACCTCATCTGATTTACGTATCTCCTCAAGTTCATGAGTTTTCTTCTAAATTTAACTTATTTTGTTGCACTTCTGTATCTCTCGTTCCTTGTATGAAACGTCAGATTTTCCAGCAAACTCAGAACTGACCCCTCTCTACCTTCGCTTAAGTCAGTGATGAAACCTTTGCTGACTTTATGACAAGGATTTTAAAATGTAATTGCTTGTGACAGTGGGAGGCTGGACTCTGTGCCCCAGGAAATCTATTTCAGTCTTGTGATCCTCTGACTTGAGTGGGAAGGGAGTAAGACCTAGCGTGAGTCCTTTTGCAAATTCAGTCTTAAACCTTGCCTACCCAAACAAGAACATCTGGAAGAGAGAAGCTCTCTTTATGGGACATCTATAATTTTGCAATAAAAGTTACAGGGCTGGCTGGATTCAGAGTACTGCAATTATCCAATCAAAGCAATTGCCAAAATGTGGTTTGGAAGGGCAGAGCCTAACCTATATATAAACCAGAAATGTGTTCCAGCCCATCAGGTGCATTATGCATTCAGTAAGGCAGTGCCAGGCTGAAGCTCTGTGCCTTATGAAAGCAGCTTCTAGACGAGGCAAGTTCAGGTCAGCTGTATGGAAAGTTCTGGTTTGCCCACATAATGAAGTGGATGTGCAAGGCCTGTGGGCATTGCTGTATCTGCTGCCAGGTGGGAGAAAGGGAGGCAGGAAACAACTAACGGGTAAAATCTCTTCTTGCAACAAATATCTGCCCACAGTGGTGCCACGGATGGCTCTGGGTTAAAGGGCCCTGCTCTGTCATCAAAACAAGTATTAGTGCTTCTGCATTTACCTGCATCTGGGGTCAGCTGGGCAGAAGATTGGAAAGGGGCAACGTTAGAAGTCATCGGTATAAATCTGGTCCAAGATTATGAAGGCTCGCTCCAGGAGTGAGAATGCGAAAGAATAGAAAACCCACCTGGGTAGTGGGAGGTTGCAAAGGTCACTCTTGTGAGATTCAGGGCAAAGAATAAGCAAAGAAAAAGATATTTTAGATATGAGTGTATGATCTATTGATGTTTGCATCATGAACAATCACTGTTCTGTGCCTAGCATGGGATGGAAAGTGGTCATTGTGTCTTTATGTGTGTTTAAAATAAATGTTATTAACTTGGCTCTATCTCACATAAAGGGATAAAATAAAAATCTTTTAACATAGAAGTAGGAAGATAGAAATTTAGCTTAGAAAGAGTGCTTCTGAATGTTTAACATATGGGCAAACTGAGGCGTACTAGGATTATACAATATTATCTGAGATCATTTGATGAGACAGGGAAGCTATGGGAATAGAGTCAGTCTGGTGAAATATCTTCCAAAACCAATGATGCACCCAGGCCTGTTGACTTAAAAGAAATCCAGACAAAGCTCTTTTTTTAAGGAACCATAGCTAGTAATTTGAAGCTTTCTGTCTGAAACTAGAGAGATTACTTGCTCCAGCAGTGGAACCTCGATTATTAGTACTGTACAATGTGCAAGATCGCAGCATTGCCCTTATATAAAAACATGGTTTAAGTTGTATTGATAAAATTTTCATTTTCGTATTTTCAGAAAATAATGGCTCATGCAACAAGAGGCTTTAAAATAGGGAATGATTGACAACATGAAATGTAGTAATTTCCACATGATTAAAATCACTGTGTTCTTCTTGAGCATGGCTTATTCATTTGTTTTAGAGAAATAAAATAATTAAGTGCAGGATGTCTGTTGCACAAGTCAAGCTCTACTGCAGGGTTATTTCTCCCTTACTACTTCAGACTCCCTCTGAATACACTGCTGCTGATGACTTTGCTATCCTGTGATGTAAAGTAAGCTTGTGGTCTTTAACATATGACAGTACAATACCAATTTAACCTTCACCTCTACTTAGCTGTAGACTTTCAGTCTCTATGTCTTGGAAAAGTTGCCCTCAAATATAACAGGAGTGGAATCATTTCGAATGGTTGAAAAGGACCTGTGGGATCCAGTGCTGCTTTCTTGCCTTTAGTTCACAGTTGTGACTGGGCTGTTTGGGAAGATATATGGAGTACAGTAGGTCAGTTCATCAGTCCTTGAATCCACCAGATGTTTTCTTCTGCAAGGGTGAGAGCAAAGGATATAGAACTAAGGTAACGGCCTTGGCAATGGTGGTAGCTCGTCTGTTCTTTTCAGCTTGTCCTCTGTGAGATGACCCATGCTGAAGGCTTACACTACCTTGGGAAGCATTTACCTTGCAAAAGCAAAGACTTTTAGCATCGATGTAGAGTCCTGGTTTATGGCAGTTCACCTTCTGTTGTCATGAATTATTTGGAACAAAATAATTTCAAAATCTAATTTGGTCATTGCTATTCTCTGCCTATTTGCTCAAGAAATGATGCAACCAGGCTTCTCTGGGGTCTGTCTTGGGTCTTGGTTCTCATCAACTGGATAAGTACATCAACACCAGGATTTCCAAGTTGCAGGGAGGCCATGCCACAGCCCTGATTGTGTGAATAAGAGGGCAGATTGTGTCTCAGGATGCATGAAACACACTATAGCCAGCCAGTCAAAAGAGGTTATTCTTCTGCTATATTTAGCATTGGTGCAACCTCACCTTGAATATTTTGTGCAGTTCTGGGCTCAACAATATAAAGAGGATGTTAAGGTCCTTGAAAGCATCCACAGGAGGGCAAAAAAGGCTGATAAAAGGAAGGCATGTCATATGAGGAGAGGCAGAGGACACTTGGGTTGTATAGTTTGGAGAACAGGAGGCTGAGAGGCGACGTCACTGCTCTCTGCAATTTCCTGAGGAGGGCAAGTGGAGAGGGAGGTGTTGGTCTCTTCTTCTTGGTAAAGGATTATAGAACACGAGGGAACGGCACTCCCTGCATTGGGGAGTTTCAGACTGGACATTAGGAAACATTTCTTTACCATGGGGGTGGTCAAACACTGGAACAGGCTTCCTAGTGAGGTGCTTGATACCCCATGCCTGTCAGTGTTCAAGAGGCATTTGGACAATGACCCTGTGAATACGCTTTAACTTTTAGTTAGTCCTGAAGTGGTCAGGCAGTTGGACTAGATGATCTTTGAAGGTTCCTTCCAACTGAACTATTCTATTCTATTCTATTCTATTCTATTCTATTCTATTCTATTCTATTCTATTCTATTCTATTCTACTCCATTCTATTCTATTCTACTCCATTCTGATCTCAGACCTCAGCCCCAGATTTAGTGTTGAGTGGTATGGTCACAGCTGTCTCTGTGAGGAGAAAAAGGAAACTTTCCAAGTCACCTGTTTCTCACAGGACTGAAAGAAATCTTTAATGAAATGAACCATCATAACTTTTGCATCTGTGTGGTAAATGAAATGAAGCAACAAGGCAAGATCTGCTTAGTGAGGCAGCAGCTGACTAAGCTCTGTCCTCACCCCACAGTTACACAAAGAGGGTAATGCCAACCTCCTGTTTAGGACTCAGCAGGACACATTAGGGCCCTTTTGCTTTTAGAATGTATTGAATTGTTGAAAATAATTAAATATTTAAAGTAATAATAATAATTAAAGGCTCACTCTTTTCTACGCTTTCTTTTATTTTTTGACTTGTGTGTGCAAAATTGACAGCCTGCAGATATTTGTGTCTGTTTTCGTATGAGAAAATGTGGCTTTCTTTTTTTTTTGAAATTCATTGTCAATCAGAATACAATGAATTTGACAGAATTTGATGAATACTACAATCAATCTGTATGCGTATATATATGCACACATATGTACATGTGTATATGTGAATATGCATGTCTGTATATATACATATCTAAATGAAATGGAATTAAATTTTAATTAAGTAGCTGTTATGTGACATTAAAACAGTTAATAGAATTTAATATAAAGGAAATCAAACTAAAGTGATCAAAATAATCCTTGTGACCTTTAAAAGAAGATCTGTAAATCTATGAAAATTGCATGTGCTTCTCTGAGAGTTTTGTTGATTGCTTGTAAAGGAAGAGAAGATGAAATAGAACATTTGCAGAAACTCCTGTCATATTTTCACTTAGCCTGTAAGGTCAGGACTTGCTGTCTGAATGTAGATGTATGCAGGCAACACAGACATCTCTGTTAAGCTATTAACGTGAGGTTCCCTCTATAGACATCGTGGACATCTGGCTCATGTATTCAATGCAGCCTGGGGGATGATTTGTCTCATCCTAAAGCAGACGTCTAAACCAGGATGGAGATACTGTATCCTAAAACTATCTGTTCCTCCTGGTAATAAAAGGAGTCTTGTGTAATTAACTCAGATGTAGACACCTACCTTGTAGGTGACTAGGACTGAGGTGAAGACTACCTTAGGACACAAGCTCCTGTTTTAGATACAGGTTTGGATGTCTGCTTGGGGCTCTGGAAGTGCTCAGTCACATGCAGGATGTCCATTTGCTTTCAAAGGAGTTAGTTGCTGTACCTGCCCAGGCACTTGTGTGGAAGCAGGACTCATGTCTTTTAATGTAACTAGGCCTGTAAGTTTTGATCACATAACTTTTATTTAAATCAGTTAGAATTACATGCGTAAGACCTGGACAGAGCTGTTCCCAGTTTGCCTCTTTGGTAACTGAATACTTTTGTAAACCTAGCTGTACATGACCGCTGCAAATAGGACTGGACCTTCTAGTCAATCAGAAGCTATTGAGTATTATATTTAATTTATATTATTTTTATATGATTCGTTTTACAGAGTATTTGGATATATGGCAACCCTTAAATGTGTCCTCTGTTCTCATGGATTCATCTATCTCAAACTTTGAGGTTGTGCAAGTAAGCAGGGATATATCCAATGTCTTCTCCACTGCCAAAGACTTTTGTCTATCTGGTAAGAAATGGTTCTCCATAGCTTTACAGAGCATATTGGGTCATGAGAATGGAACACCAAGAACAGTTCCTCCCCTTTCACCCCCCCCCACAACATACAACATAGATGCACTTTTTTTACTTATTTTTAAAGACAATCAAAGTGTTTTTGAATTTTGGAATAGGCACCTAAAACAGTTTCTCTAATGAAAGATACAATAAATTTAAAATGCCATACAGTATTTGGATAATTTTTACACCTCTTGGGCACAGAAACCTCTTCTTCATGTATTGGGCAATTTGGAGAATGCAGTAGCAAATAATTAAAGGGATAATGTCATTATTTGTTTAAAGAACAGTTAAGGGATGCTTTTGTGTAACTGGATCCATGAGTGAGACAGATGGCAGAACCATCTATGGTTATATAAAGTAACTTGTAGCTATAGGGTATGAGGGCAGGTTAACTGAGAGCTGGGATGAAGCAGGGGTTGGGCTGTTGTAACATCAAAGGGAGTTTCTTTAATCAGGACTCTGACTAGACAGCAGAGTGCTTTAGCTTTTTATAGATGGCAAATCCTCAAATGCCACAGAAGGGTAGAAATAAGGAAAAGTCAAGTTATTGCTCCCATGTAGTGCAGAAGATTGTCTTTGGGATGATATCACATCCTGCAGTAGATGGTCCTCACCTCGTTTTTCTTATTCTGAAACCTTCCCTAGAGGCTCCCTGGGGACTGTGTGAATTCAGTTGAGGTCCTCAGCACATTATTGGAAGATTTTTTTTCTTCTCTTAAAACCTGTGATAGCAGTTCTCTTGCCATAATGCACCATTTTAAAGCCAATATAACCTCTGGCTATTTTGGAGAACATTTGGGAAATATAGGGACATTTTATTTCCCATTACTCTGCTTTAGAGCTAAGTCATATCCTTGTTGCTTGACTTGTTGGGAAACCTTTCTTTTAAGCATCTCATAACAATGTCATACAGGACACTTTGAGAACACATTTTGTTTGCTCTTTTTCTTCATGTTTCACCTCACAGCATGTTCAAAGAACCAGACATGTACAGTGGTTACATTGGAAATCCAGCCTTCAGCAATAAGATGTGTTTTTTACCCTGATACACAGATATGCTCACATGGCCTGCAAGGGCATAGCTGTCGGGTTTTACTCAAAGAGCCAGCTACATACATCTACAGGAGACAAGGTAAGAGCAGGTTAAGGTTATGGATGAAGGAACTCAACTGTGGTGGCCTGAATGCAGTTCTTGTGAATGAAGAGTGAGGAAAAACTCAGTAGACATGAAGCATTATGGAAGTTTCCTAGACAGATGTACGTTGCTATTTCAGTGGAGCTATAGCCAAACAAGATGGGAAAATGTCCCCAAACACTTTTTGTTAAAACAAAACAAAACAAAACAAAAACAAAAACAAAAAAAACCAACACAAAATCATAATGTTACCTGCTGAAGTAAGTAAGTAAGGTAGGGTAATAAAGGAAGTTTGGTCTTTATAACAGGATTTGGAAAGTGCAGAATGGTTAAACCAACCAAGNAGTTCCTTCCTTGTCATCTGCAGTAGTTGTTTCTTTATGTTCTTCCTTTTAAACTCTGTGAATAACACAAAGAATGTTGAAAAATGTTGAAAACCCACTGTCAAGTGAAAGTCTTAAGGACCGTTTCTGGAGAAAAACAATAACAACAAAATCAATAACAACAAAAAGAGAGCAGCAAAAAAAAAAAAAAGTCCAAAAAACCCCAAGGTCAACTAATATTTTTAAATAAGTGAAAATGGTTTCAGGGAGAAATAGAAGTTGTCTAGACAGCTAAACATTTTGTTGTTTAGCTATGTACTAATTTGGAGCTCTAGTTCTGTTC